>CAAHFI010338525.1:0-19425 GCA_900893395.1 Euglena gracilis
CTGACATTTGGGGTCGTCTTTCCACTCCAAAACTGTCGCTATCTTGCTAGTTTTTTGATATCCGCATGTTTTTCACACCGTAGCACTAATCCGGCCGGCACATCGGAATAGCTACACCGGGGTTGCAATGGGAACCCCCAATCGGTTTCCAGTTTTAGGGCCAAATCACGGTTTCCCATGGGCCCAAGTATGGGGACCAGGCTGTACTGACATTTGGGGTCGTCTTCCACCCCTCCAAAACTGTCGCTATCTTGCTAGTTTTTTGATATCCGCATGTTTTTCACACCCGTAGGCACTAATCCGGCCGGCACATCGGAATAGCTACACCGGGGGTTGCAATGGGAACCCCAATCGGTTTCCAGTTTTAGGGCCAAATCACGGTTTCCCATGGGCCCAAGTATGGGACCAGGCTGTACTGACATTTGGGGTCGTCTTCCACCCCTCCAAAACTGTCGCTATCTTGCTAGTTTTTTGATATCCGCATGTTTTTCACACCCGTAGGCACTAATCCGGCCGGCACATCGGAATAGCTACACCGGGGTTGCAATGGGAACCCCAATCGGTTTCCAGTTTTAGGGCCAAATCACGGTTTCCCATGGGCCCAAGTATGGGGACCAGGCTGTACTGACATTTGGGGTCGTCTTCCACCCCTCCAAAACTGTCGCTATCTTGCTAGTTTTTTGATATCCGCATGTTTTTCACACCCGTAGGCACTAATCCGGCCGGCACATCGGAATAGCTACACCGGGGGTTGCAATGGGAACCCCCAATCGGTTTCCAGTTTTAGGGCCAAATCACGGTTTCCCATGGGCCCAAGTATGGGACCAGGCTGTACTGACATTTGGGGTCGTCTTCCACCCCTCCAAAACTGTCGCTATCTTGCTAGTTTTTTGATATCCGCATGTTTTTCACACCCGTAGGCACTAATCCGGCCGGCACATCGGAATAGCTACACCGGGGGTTGCAATGGGAACCCCCAATCGGTTTCCAGTTTTAGGGCCAAATCACGGTTTCCCATGGGCCCAAGTATGGGGACCAGGCTGTACTGACATTTGGGGTCGTCTTCCACCCCTCCAAAACTGTCGCTATCTTGCTAGTTTTTTGATATCCGCATGTTTTTCACACCCGTAGGCACTAATCCGGCCGGCACATCGGAATAGCTACACCGGGGTTGCAATGGGAACCCCCAATCGGTTTCCAGTTTTAGGGCCAAATCACGGTTTCCCATGGGCCCAAGTATGGGGACCAGGCTGTACTGACATTTGGGGTCGTCTTCCACCCCTCCAAAACTGTCGCTATCTTGCTAGTTTTTTGATATCCGCATGTTTTTCACACCCGTAGGCACTAATCCGGCCGGCACATCGGAATAGCTACACCGGGGGTTGCAATGGGAACCCCCAATCGGTTTCCAGTTTTAGGGCCAAATCACGGTTTCCCATGGGCCCAAGTATGGGGACCAGGCTGTACTGACATTTGGGGTCGTCTTCCACCCCTCCAAAACTGTCGCTATCTTGCTAGTTTTTTGATATCCGCATGTTTTTCACACCCGTAGGCACTAATCCGGCCGGCACATCGGAATAGCTACACCGGGGGTTGCAATGGGAACCCCCAATCGGTTTCCAGTTTTAGGGCCAAATCACGGTTTCCCATGGGCCCAAGTATGGGGACCAGGCTGTACTGACATTTGGGGTCGTCTTCCACCCCTCCAAAACTGTCGCTATCTTGCTAGTTTTTTGATATCCGCATGTTTTTCACACCCGTAGGCACTAATCCGGCCGGCACATCGGAATAGCTACACCGGGGGTTGCAATGGGAACCCCCAATCGGTTTCCAGTTTTAGGGCCAAATCACGGTTTCCCATGGGCCCAAGTATGGGGACCAGGCTGTACTGACATTTGGGGTCGTCTTCCACCCCTCCAAAACTGTCGCTATCTTGCTAGTTTTTTGATATCCGCATGTTTTTCACACCCGTAGGCACTAATCCGGCCGGCACATCGGAATAGCTACACCGGGGGTTGCAATGGGAACCCCCAATCGGTTTCCAGTTTTAGGGCCAAATCACGGTTTCCCATGGGCCCAAGTATGGGGACCAGGCTGTACTGACATTTGGGGTCGTCTTCCACCCCTCCAAAACTGTCGCTATCTTGCTAGTTTTTTGATATCCGCATGTTTTTCACACCCGTAGGCACTAATCCGGCCGGCACATCGGAATAGCTACACCGGGGTTGCAATGGGAACCCCCAATCGGTTTCCAGTTTTAGGGCCAAATCACGGTTTCCCATGGGCCCAAGTATGGGGACCAGGCTGTACTGACATTTGGGGTCGTCTTCCACCCCTCCAAAACTGTCGCTATCTTGCTAGTTTTTTGATATCCGCATGTTTTTCACACCCGTAGGCACTAATCCGGCCGGCACATCGGAATAGCTACACCGGGGGTTGCAATGGGAACCCCAATCGGTTTCCAGTTTTAGGGCCAAATCACGGTTTCCCATGGGCCCAAGTATGGGGACCAGGCTGTACTGACATTTGGGGTCGTCTTCCACCCCTCCAAAACTGTCGCTATCTTGCTAGTTTTTTGATATCCGCATGTTTTTCACACCCGTAGGCACTAATCCGGCCGGCACATCGGAATAGCTACACCGGGGGTTGCAATGGGAACCCCCAATCGGTTTCCAGTTTTAGGGCCAAATCACGGTTTCCCATGGGCCCAAGTATGGGGACCAGGCTGTACTGACATTTGGGGTCGTCTTCCACCCCTCCAAAACTGTCGCTATCTTGCTAGTTTTTTGATATCCGCATGTTTTTCACACCCGTAGGCACTAATCCGGCCGGCACATCGGAATAGCTACACCGGGGGTTGCAATGGGAACCCCCAATCGGTTTCCAGTTTTAGGGCCAAATCACGGTTTCCCATGGGCCCAAGTATGGGGACCAGGCTGTACTGACATTTGGGGTCGTCTTCCACCCCTCCAAAACTGTCGCTATCTTGCTAGTTTTTTGATATCCGCATGTTTTTCACACCCGTAGGCACTAATCCGGCCGGCACATCGGAATAGCTACACCGGGGGTTGCAATGGGAACCCCCAATCGGTTTCCAGTTTTAGGGCCAAATCACGGTTTCCCATGGGCCCAAGTATGGGGACCAGGCTGTACTGACATTTGGGGTCGTCTTCCACCCCTCCAAAACTGTCGCTATCTTGCTAGTTTTTTGATATCCGCATGTTTTTCACACCCGTAGGCACTAATCCGGCCGGCACATCGGAATAGCTACACCGGGGGTTGCAATGGGAACCCCCAATCGGTTTCCAGTTTTAGGGCCAAATCACGGTTTCCCATGGGCCCAAGTATGGGGACCAGGCTGTACTGACATTTGGGGTCGTCTTCCACCCCTCCAAAACTGTCGCTATCTTGCTAGTTTTTTGATATCCGCATGTTTTTCACACCCGTAGGCACTAATCCGGCCGGCACATCGGAATAGCTACACCGGGGGTTGCAATGGGAACCCCCAATCGGTTTCCAGTTTTAGGGCCAAATCACGGTTTCCCATGGGCCCAAGTATGGGGACCAGGCTGTACTGACATTTGGGGTCGTCTTCCACCCCTCCAAAACTGTCGCTATCTTGCTAGTTTTTTGATATCCGCATGTTTTTCACACCCGTAGGCACTAATCCGGCCGGCACATCGGAATAGCTACACCGGGGTTGCAATGGGAACCCCCAATCGGTTTCCAGTTTTAGGGCCAAATCACGGTTTCCCATGGGCCCAAGTATGGGACCAGGCTGTACTGACATTTGGGGTCGTCTTCCACCCCTCCAAAACTGTCGCTATCTTGCTAGTTTTTTGATATCCGCATGTTTTTCACACCCGTAGGCACTAATCCGGCCGGCACATCGGAATAGCTACACCGGGGGTTGCAATGGGAACCCCCAATCGGTTTCCAGTTTTAGGGCCAAATCACGGTTTCCCATGGGCCCAAGTATGGGGACCAGGCTGTACTGACATTTGGGGTCGTCTTCCACCCCTCCAAAACTGTCGCTATCTTGCTAGTTTTTTGATATCCGCATGTTTTTCACACCCGTAGGCACTAATCCGGCCGGCACATCGGAATAGCTACACCGGGGGTTGCAATGGGAACCCCCAATCGGTTTCCAGTTTTAGGGCCAAATCACGGTTTCCCATGGGCCCAAGTATGGGGACCAGGCTGTACTGACATTTGGGGTCGTCTTCCACCCCTCCAAAACTGTCGCTATCTTGCTAGTTTTTTGATATCCGCATGTTTTTCACACCCGTAGGCACTAATCCGGCCGGCACATCGGAATAGCTACACCGGGGGTTGCAATGGGAACCCCCAATCGGTTTCCAGTTTTAGGGCCAAATCACGGTTTCCCATGGGCCCAAGTATGGGGACCAGGCTGTACTGACATTTGGGGTCGTCTTCCACCCCTCCAAAACTGTCGCTATCTTGCTAGTTTTTTGATATCCGCATGTTTTTCACACCCGTAGGCACTAATCCGGCCGGCACATCGGAATAGGGGGTTGCAATGGGAACCCCCAATCGGTTTCCAGTTTTAGGGCCAAATCACGGTTTCCCATGGGCCCAAGTATGGGGACCAGGCTGTACTGACATTTGGGGTCGTCTTCCACCCCTCCAAAACTGTCGCTATCTTGCTAGTTTTTTGATATCCGCATGTTTTTCACACCCGTAGGCACTAATCCGGCCGGCACATCGGAATAGCTACACCGGGGGTGCAATGGGAACCCCAATCGGTTTCCAGTTTTAGGGCCAAATCACGGTTTCCCATGGGCCCAAGTATGGGGACCAGGCTGTACTGACATTTGGGGTCGTCTTCCACCCCTCCAAAACTGTCGCTATCTTGCTAGTTTTTTGATATCCGCATGTTTTTCACACCCGTAGGCACTAATCCGGCCGGCACATCGGAATAGCTACACCGGGGGTTGCAATGGGAACCCCCAATCGGTTTCCAGTTTTAGGGCCAAATCACGGTTTCCCATGGGCCCAAGTATGGGGACCAGGCTGTACTGACATTTGGGGTCGTCTTCCACCCCTCCAAAACTGTCGCTATCTTGCTAGTTTTTTGATATCCGCATGTTTTTCACACCCGTAGGCACTAATCCGGCCGGCACATCGGAATAGCTACACCGGGGTTGCAATGGGAACCCCAATCGGTTTCCAGTTTTAGGGCCAAATCACGGTTTCCCATGGGCCCAAGTATGGGACCAGGCTGTACTGACATTTGGGGTCGTCTTCCACCCCTCCAAAACTGTCGCTATCTTGCTAGTTTTTTGATATCCGCATGTTTTTCACACCCGTAGGCACTAATCCGGCCGGCACATCGGAATAGCTACACCGGGGGTTGCAATGGGAACCCCCAATCGGTTTCCAGTTTTAGGGCCAAATCACGGTTTCCCATGGGCCCAAGTATGGGGACCAGGCTGTACTGACATTTGGGGTCGTCTTCCACCCCTCCAAAACTGTCGCTATCTTGCTAGTTTTTTGATATCCGCATGTTTTTCACACCCGTAGGCACTAATCCGGCCGGCACATCGGAATAGCTACACCGGGGGTTGCAATGGGAACCCCAATCGGTTTCCAGTTTTAGGGCCAAATCACGGTTTCCCATGGGCCCAAGTATGGGGACCAGGCTGTACTGACATTTGGGGTCGTCTTCCACCCCTCCAAAACTGTCGCTATCTTGCTAGTTTTTTGATATCCGCATGTTTTTCACACCCGTAGGCACTAATCCGGCCGGCACATCGGAATAGCTACACCGGGGGTTGCAATGGGAACCCCCAATCGGTTTCCAGTTTTAGGGCCAAATCACGGTTTCCCATGGGCCCAAGTATGGGGACCAGGCTGTACTGACATTTGGGGTCGTCTTCCACCCCTCCAAAACTGTCGCTATCTTGCTAGTTTTTTGATATCCGCATGTTTTTCACACCCGTAGGCACTAATCCGGCCGGCACATCGGAATAGCTACACCGGGGGTTGCAATGGGAACCCCCAATCGGTTTCCAGTTTTAGGGCCAAATCACGGTTTCCCATGGGCCCAAGTATGGGGACCAGGCTGTACTGACATTTGGGGTCGTCTTCCACCCCTCCAAAACTGTCGCTATCTTGCTAGTTTTTTGATATCCGCATGTTTTTCACACCCGTAGGCACTAATCCGGCCGGCACATCGGAATAGCTACACCGGGGGTTGCAATGGGAACCCCCAATCGGTTTCCAGTTTTAGGGCCAAATCACGGTTTCCCATGGGCCCAAGTATGGGGACCAGGCTGTACTGACATTTGGGGTCGTCTTCCACCCCTCCAAAACTGTCGCTATCTTGCTAGTTTTTTGATATCCGCATGTTTTTCACACCCGTAGGCACTAATCCGGCCGGCACATCGGAATAGCTACACCGGGGTTGCAATGGGAACCCCCAATCGGTTTCCAGTTTTAGGGCCAAATCACGGTTTCCCATGGGCCCAAGTATGGGGACCAGGCTGTACTGACATTTGGGGTCGTCTTCCACCCCTCCAAAACTGTCGCTATCTTGCTAGTTTTTTGATATCCGCATGTTTTTCACACCCGTAGGCACTAATCCGGCCGGCACATCGGAATAGCTACACCGGGGTTGCAATGGGAACCCCCAATCGGTTTCCAGTTTTAGGGCCAAATCACGGTTTCCCATGGGCCCAAGTATGGGGACCAGGCTGTACTGACATTTGGGGTCGTCTTCCACCCCTCCAAAACTGTCGCTATCTTGCTAGTTTTTTGATATCCGCATGTTTTTCACACCCGTAGGCACTAATCCGGCCGGCACATCGGAATAGCTACACCGGGGTTGCAATGGGAACCCCCAATCGGTTTCCAGTTTTAGGGCCAAATCACGGTTTCCCATGGGCCCAAGTATGGGGACCAGGCTGTACTGACATTTGGGGTCGTCTTCCACCCCTCCAAAACTGTCGCTATCTTGCTAGTTTTTTGATATCCGCATGTTTTTCACACCCGTAGGCACTAATCCGGCCGGCACATCGGAATAGCTACACCGGGGGTTGCAATGGGAACCCCCAATCGGTTTCCAGTTTTAGGGCCAAATCACGGTTTCCCATGGGCCCAAGTATGGGGACCAGGCTGTACTGACATTTGGGGTCGTCTTCCACCCCTCCAAAACTGTCGCTATCTTGCTAGTTTTTTGATATCCGCATGTTTTTCACACCCGTAGGCACTAATCCGGCCGGCACATCGGAATAGCTACACCGGGGTTGCAATGGGAACCCCCAATCGGTTTCCAGTTTTAGGGCCAAATCACGGTTTCCCATGGGCCCAAGTATGGGGACCAGGCTGTACTGACATTTGGGGTCGTCTTCCACCCCTCCAAAACTGTCGCTATCTTGCTAGTTTTTTGATATCCGCATGTTTTTCACACCCGTAGGCACTAATCCGGCCGGCACATCGGAATAGCTACACCGGGGTTGCAATGGGAACCCCCAATCGGTTTCCAGTTTTAGGGCCAAATCACGGTTTCCCATGGGCCCAAGTATGGGGACCAGGCTGTACTGACATTTGGGGTCGTCTTCCACCCCTCCAAAACTGTCGCTATCTTGCTAGTTTTTTGATATCCGCATGTTTTTCACACCCGTAGGCACTAATCCGGCCGGCACATCGGAATAGCTACCGGGGTTGCAATGGGAACCCCCAATCGGTTTCCAGTTTTAGGGCCAAATCACGGTTTCCCATGGGCCCAAGTATGGGGACCAGGCTGTACTGACATTTGGGGTCGTCTTCCACCCCTCCAAAACTGTCGCTATCTTGCTAGTTTTTTGATATCCGCATGTTTTTCACACCCGTAGGCACTAATCCGGCCGGCACATCGGAATAGCTACACCGGGGGTTGCAATGGGAACCCCCAATCGGTTTCCAGTTTTAGGGCCAAATCACGGTTTCCCATGGGCCCAAGTATGGGGACCAGGCTGTACTGACATTTGGGGTCGTCTTCCACCCCTCCAAAACTGTCGCTATCTTGCTAGTTTTTTGATATCCGCATGTTTTTCACACCCGTAGGCACTAATCCGGCCGGCACATCGGAATAGCTACACCGGGGGTTGCAATGGGAACCCCCAATCGGTTTCCAGTTTTAGGGCCAAATCACGGTTTCCCATGGGCCCAAGTATGGGGACCAGGCTGTACTGACATTTGGGGTCGTCTTCCACCCCTCCAAAACTGTCGCTATCTTGCTAGTTTTTTGATATCCGCATGTTTTTCACACCCGTAGGCACTAATCCGGCCGGCACATCGGAATAGCTACACCGGGGGTTGCAATGGGAACCCCCAATCGGTTTCCAGTTTTAGGGCCAAATCACGGTTTCCCATGGGCCCAAGTATGGGGACCAGGCTGTACTGACATTTGGGGTCGTCTTCCACCCCTCCAAAACTGTCGCTATCTTGCTAGTTTTTTGATATCCGCATGTTTTTCACACCCGTAGGCACTAATCCGGCCGGCACATCGGAATAGCTACACCGGGGGTTGCAATGGGAACCCCCAATCGGTTTCCAGTTTTAGGGCCAAATCACGGTTTCCCATGGGCCCAAGTATGGGGACCAGGCTGTACTGACATTTGGGGTCGTCTTCCACCCCTCCAAAACTGTCGCTATCTTGCTAGTTTTTTGATATCCGCATGTTTTTCACACCCGTAGGCACTAATCCGGCCGGCACATCGGAATAGCTACACCGGGGTTGCAATGGGAACCCCCAATCGGTTTCCAGTTTTAGGGCCAAATCACGGTTTCCCATGGGCCCAAGTATGGGGACCAGGCTGTACTGACATTTGGGGTCGTCTTCCACCCCTCCAAAACTGTCGCTATCTTGCTAGTTTTTTGATATCCGCATGTTTTTCACACCCGTAGGCACTAATCCGGCCGGCACATCGGAATAGCTACACCGGGGTTGCAATGGGAACCCCCAATCGGTTTCCAGTTTTAGGGCCAAATCACGGTTTCCCATGGGCCCAAGTATGGGGACCAGGCTGTACTGACATTTGGGGTCGTCTTCCACCCCTCCAAAACTGTCGCTATCTTGCTAGTTTTTTGATATCCGCATGTTTTTCACACCCGTAGGCACTAATCCGGCCGGCACATCGGAATAGCTACACCGGGGGTTGCAATGGGAACCCCCAATCGGTTTCCAGTTTTAGGGCCAAATCACGGTTTCCCATGGGCCCAAGTATGGGACCAGGCTGTACTGACATTTGGGGTCGTCTTCCACCCCTCCAAAACTGTCGCTATCTTGCTAGTTTTTTTGATATCCGCATGTTTTTCACACCCGTAGGCACTAATCCGGCCGGCACATCGGAATAGCTACACCGGGGTTGCAATGGGAACCCCAATCGGTTTCCAGTTTTAGGGCCAAATCACGGTTTCCCATGGGCCCAAGTATGGGACCAGGCTGTACTGACATTTGGGGTCGTCTTCCACCCCTCCAAAACTGTCGCTATCTTGCTAGTTTTTTGATATCCGCATGTTTTTCACACCCGTAGGCACTAATCCGGCCGGCACATCGGAATAGCTACACCGGGGTTGCAATGGGAACCCCAATCGGTTTCCAGTTTTAGGCCAAATCACGGTTTCCCATGGGCCCAAGTATGGGACCAGGCTGTACTGACATTTGGGGTCGTCTTCCACCCCTCCAAAACTGTCGCTATCTTGCTAGTTTTTTGATATCCGCATGTTTTTCACACCCGTAGGCACTAATCCGGCCGGCACATCGGAATACTACCGGGGTTGCAATGGGAACCCCCAATCGGTTTCCAGTTTTAGGGCCAAATCACGGTTTCCCATGGGCCCAAGTATGGGGACCAGGCTGTACTGACATTTGGGGTCGTCTTCCACCCTCCAAAACTGTCGCTATCTTGCTAGTTTTTTGATATCCGCATGTTTTTCACACCCGTAGGCACTAATCCGGCCGGCACATCGGAATAGCTACACCGGGGTTGCAATGGGAACCCCAATCGGTTTCCAGTTTTAGGGCCAAATCACGGTTTCCCATGGGCCCAAGTATGGGACCAGGCTGTACTGACATTTGGGGTCGTCTTCCACCCCTCCAAAACTGTCGCTATCTTGCTAGTTTTTTGATATCCGCATGTTTTTCACACCCGTAGGCACTAATCCGGCCGGCACATCGGAATAGCTACACCGGGGTTGCAATGGGAACCCCCAATCGGTTTCCAGTTTTAGGGCCAAATCACGGTTCCCATGGGCCCAAGTATGGGGACCAGCTGTACTGACATTTGGGGTCGTCTTCCAGTTTTTTGATATCCGCATGTTTTTCACACCCGTAGGCACTAATCCGGCCGGCACATCGGAATACTATACCGGGGGTTGCAATGGGAACCCCAATCGGTTTCCAGTTTTAGGCCAAATCACGGTTTCCCATGGGCCCAAGTATGGGACCAGGCTGTACTGACATTTGGGGTCGTCTTCCACCCCTCCAAAACTGTCGATATCTTGCTAGTTTTTTGATATCCGCATGTTTTTCACACCCGTAGGCACTAATCCGGCCGGCACATCGGAATACTATACCGGGGGTTGCAATGGGAACCCCCAATCGGTTTCCAGTTTTAGGCCAAATCACGGTTTCCCATGGGCCCAAGTATGGGACCAGGCTGTACTGACATTTGGGGTCGTCTTCCACCCCTCCAAAACTGTCGATATCTTGCTAGTTTTTTGATATCCGCATGTTTTTCACACCCGTAGGCACTAATCCGGCCGGCACATCGGAATACTATACCGGGGGTTGCAATGGGAACCCCAATCGGTTTCCAGTTTTAGGCCAAATCACGGTTTCCCATGGGCCCAAGTATGGGACCAGGCTGTACTGACATTTGGGGTCGTCTTCCACCCCTCCAAAACTGTCGATATCTTGCTAGTTTTTTGATATCCGCATGTTTTTCACACCCGTAGGCACTAATCCGGCCGGCACATCGGAATACTATACCGGGGTTGCAATGGGAACCCCCAATCGGTTTCCAGTTTTAGGGCCAAATCACGGTTTCCCATGGGCCCAAGTATGGGACCAGGCTGTACTGACATTTGGGGTCGTCTTCCACCCCTCCAAAAACTGTCGATATCTTGCTAGTTTTTTGATATCCGCATGTTTTTCACACCCGTAGGCACTAATCCGGCCGGCACATCGGAATACTATACCGGGGGTTGCAATGGGAACCCCAATCGGTTTCCAGTTTTAGGGCCAAATCACGGTTTCCCATGGGCCCAAGTATGGGACCAGGCTGTACTGACATTTGGGGTCGTCTTCCACCCCTCCAAAACTGTCGATATCTTGCTAGTTTTTTGATATCCGCATGTTTTTCACACCCGTAGGCACTAATCCGGCCGGCACATCGGAATATACACGGGGGTTGCAATGGGAACCCCCAATCGGTTTCCAGTTTTAGGCCAAATCACGGTTTCCCATGGGCCCAAGTATGGGACCAGGCTGTACTGACATTTGGGGTCGTCTTCCACCCCTCCAAAACTGTCGATATCTTGCTAGTTTTTTGATATCCGCATGTTTTTCACACCCGTAGGCACTAATCCGGCCGGCACATCGGAATAGCTATACCGGGGTTGCAATGGGAACCCCAATCGGTTTCCAGTTTTAGGCCAAATCACGGTTTCCCATGGGCCCAAGTATGGGACCAGGCTGTACTGACATTTGGGGTCGTCTTCCACCCCTCCAAAACTGTCGATATCTTGCTAGTTTTTTGATATCCGCATGTTTTTCACACCCGTAGGCACTAATCCGGCCGGCACATCGGAATAGCCACCGGGGTTGCAATGGGAACCCCCAATCGGTTTCCAGTTTTAGGCCAAATCACGGTTTCCCATGGGCCCAAGTATGGGACCAGGCTGTACTGACATTTGGGGTCGTCTTCCACCCCTCCAAAACTGTCGATATCTGCTAGTTTTTTGATATCCGCATGTTTTTCACACCCGTAGGCACTAATCCGGCCGGCACATCGGAATACTATACCGGGGTTGCAATGGGAACCCCCAATCGGTTTCCAGTTTTAGGCCAAATCACGGTTTCCCATGGGCCCAAGTATGGGACCAGGCTGTACTGACATTTGGGGTCGTCTTCCACCCCTCCAAAACTGTCGATATCTTGCTAGTTTTTTGATATCCGCATGTTTTTCACACCCGTAGGCACTAATCCGGCCGGCACATCGGAATACACCGGGGTTGCAATGGGAACCCCAATCGGTTTCCAGTTTTAGGCCAAATCACGGTTTCCCATGGGCCCAAGTATGGGACCAGGCTGTACTGACATTTGGGGTCGTCTTCCACCCCTCCAAAACTGTCGATATCTTGCTAGTTTTTTGATATCCGCATGTTTTTCACACCCGTAGGCACTAATCCGGCCGGCACATCGGAATACTATACCGGGGTTGCAATGGGAACCCCAATCGGTTTCCAGTTTTAGGCCAAATCACGGTTTCCCATGGGCCCAAGTATGGGACCAGGCTGTACTGACATTTGGGGTCGTCTTCCACCCCTCCAAAACTGTCGATATCTTGCTAGTTTTTTGATATCCGCATGTTTTTCACACCCGTAGGCACTAATCCGGCCGGCACATCGGAATACTATACCGGGGTTGCAATGGGAACCCCCAATCGGTTTCCAGTTTTAGGCCAAATCACGGTTTCCCATGGGCCCAAGTATGGGACCAGGCTGTACTGACATTTGGGGTCGTCTTCCACCCCTCCAAAACGTCGATACTTGCTAGTTTTTTGATATCCGCATGTTTTTCACACCCGTAGGCACTAATCCGGCCGGCACATCGGAATACTATACCGGGGTTGCAATGGGAACCCCCAATCGGTTTCCAGTTTTAGGCCAAATCACGGTTTCCCATGGGCCCAAGTATGGGACCAGGCTGTACTGACATTTGGGGTCGTCTTCCACCCCTCCAAAACTGTCGATATCTTGCTAGTTTTTTGATATCCGCATGTTTTTCACACCCGTAGGCACTAATCCGGCCGGCACATCGGAATACTATACCGGGGTTGCAATGGGAACCCCAATCGGTTTCCAGTTTTAGGCCAAATCACGGTTTCCCATGGGCCCAAGTATGGGAACCAGGCTGTACTGACATTTGGGGTCGTCTTCCACCCTCCAAAACTGTCGATATCTTGCTAGTTTTTTGATATCCGCATGTTTTTCACACCCGTAGGCACTAATCCGGCCGGCACATCGGAATACTATACCGGGGGTTGCAATGGGAACCCCAATCGGTTTCCAGTTTTAGGCCAAATCACGGTTTCCCATGGGCCCAAGTATGGGACCAGGCTGTACTGACATTTGGGGTCGTCTTCCACCCCTCCAAAAACTGTCGATATCTTGCTAGTTTTTTGATATCCGCATGTTTTTCACACCCGTAGGCACTAATCCGGCCGGCACATCGGAATACTATACCGGGGGTTGCAATGGGAACCCCCAATCGGTTTCCAGTTTTAGGCCAAATCACGGTTTCCCATGGGCCCAAGTATGGGACCAGGCTGTACTGACATTTGGGGTCGTCTTCCACCCCTCCAAAACTGTCGATATCTTGCTAGTTTTTTGATATCCGCATGTTTTTCACACCCGTAGGCACTAATCCGGCCGGCACATCGGAATACTACCGGGGGTTGCAATGGGAACCCCCAATCGGTTTCCAGTTTTAGGCCAAATCACGGTTTCCCATGGGCCCAAGTATGGGACCAGGCTGTACTGACATTTGGGGTCGTCTTCCACCCCTCCAAAACGTCGATACTTGCTAGTTTTTTGATATCCGCATGTTTTTCACACCCGTAGGCACTAATCCGGCCGGCACATCGGAATACTATACCGGGGGTTGCAATGGGAACCCCCAATCGGTTTCCAGTTTTAGGCCAAATCACGGTTTCCCATGGGCCCAAGTATGGGACCAGGCTGTACTGACATTTGGGGTCGTCTTCCACCCCTCCAAAACTGTCGATATCTTGCTAGTTTTTTGATATCCGCATGTTTTTCACACCCGTAGGCACTAATCCGGCCGGCACATCGGAATACTATACCGGGGGTTGCAATGGGAACCCCAATCGGTTTCCAGTTTTAGGGCCAAATCACGGTTTCCCATGGGCCCAAGTATGGGACCAGGCTGTACTGACATTTGGGGTCGTCTTCCACCCCTCCAAAACTGTCGATATCTTGCTAGTTTTTTGATATCCGCATGTTTTTCACACCCGTAGGCACTAATCCGGCCGGCACATCGGAATACCTATACCGGGGGTTGCAATGGGAACCCCAATCGGTTTCCAGTTTTAGGCCAAATCACGGTTTCCCATGGGCCCAAGTATGGGACCAGGCTGTACTGACATTTGGGGTCGTCTTCCACCCCTCCAAAACGTCGATACTTGCTAGTTTTTTGATATCCGCATGTTTTTCACACCCGTAGGCACTAATCCGGCCGGCACATCGGAATACTATACCGGGGGTTGCAATGGGAACCCCAATCGGTTTCCAGTTTTAGGCCAAATCACGGTTTCCCATGGGCCCAAGTATGGGAACCAGGCTGTACTGACATTTGGGGTCGTCTTCCACCCCTCCAAAACGTCGATATCTTGCTAGTTTTTGATATCCGCATGTTTTTCACACCCGTAGGCACTAATCCGGCCGGCACATCGGAATACTATACCGGGGGTTGCAATGGGAACCCCAATCGGTTTCCAGTTTTAGGCCAAATCACGGTTTCCCATGGGCCCAAGTATGGGACCAGGCTGTACTGACATTTGGGGTCGTCTTCCACCCCTCCAAAACTGTCGATACTTGCTAGTTTTTTGATATCCGCATGTTTTTCACACCCGTAGGCACTAATCCGGCCGGCACATCGGAATACTATACCGGGGTTGCAATGGGAACCCCCAATCGGTTTCCAGTTTTAGGGCCAAATCACGGTTTCCCATGGGCCCAAGTATGGGACCAGGCTGTACTGACATTTGGGGTCGTCTTCCACCCCTCCAAAACTGTCGATATCTTGCTAGTTTTTTGATATCCGCATGTTTTTCACACCCGTAGGCACTAATCCGGCCGGCACATCGGAATACTATACCGGGGTTGCAATGGGAACCCCAATCGGTTTCCAGTTTTAGGCCAAATCACGGTTTCCCATGGGCCCAAGTATGGGACCAGGCTGTACTGACATTTGGGGTCGTCTTCCACCCCTCCAAAACGTCGATATCTTGCTAGTTTTTTGATATCCGCATGTTTTTCACACCCGTAGGCACTAATCCGGCCGCACATCGGAATAGCTATACCGGGGGTTGCAATGGGAACCCCCAATCGGTTTCCAGTTTTAGGCCAAATCACGGTTTCCCATGGGCCCAAGTATGGGACCAGGCTGTACTGACATTTGGGGTCGTCTTCCACCCCTCCAAAAACGTCGATATCTTGCTAGTTTTTTGATATCCGCATGTTTTTCACACCCGTAGGCACTAATCCGGCCGGCACATCGGAATACACCGGGGGTTGCAATGGGAACCCCCAATCGGTTTCCAGTTTTAGGCCAAATCACGGTTTCCCATGGGCCCAAGTATGGGACCAGGCTGTACTGACATTTGGGGTCGTCTTCCACCCCTCCAAAACTGTCGATACTTGCTAGTTTTTTGATATCCGCATGTTTTTCACACCCGTAGGCACTAATCCGGCCGGCACATCGGAATATACACCGGGGGTTGCAATGGGAACCCCCAATCGGTTTCCAGTTTTAGGCCAAATCACGGTTTCCCATGGGCCCAAGTATGGGACCAGGCTGTACTGACATTTGGGGTCGTCTTCCACCCCTCCAAAAACGTCGATATCTTGCTAGTTTTTTGATATCCGCATGTTTTTCACACCCGTAGGCACTAATCCGGCCGGCACATCGGAATACTATACCGGGGGTTGCAATGGGAACCCCCAATCGGTTTCCAGTTTTAGGCCCAAATCACGGTTTCCCATGGGCCCAAGTATGGGAACCAGGCTGTACTGACATTTGGGGTCGTCTTCCACCCCTCCAAAAACTGTCGATATCTTGCTAGTTTTTTGATATCCGCATGTTTTTCACACCCGTAGGCACTAATCCGGCCGGCACATCGGAATACTATACCGGGGTTGCAATGGGAACCCCCAATCGGTTTCCAGTTTTAGGCCAAATCACGGTTTCCCATGGGCCCAAGTATGGGACCAGGCTGTACTGACATTTGGGGTCGTCTTCCACCCCTCCAAAACGTCGATATCTTGCTAGTTTTTTGATATCCGCATGTTTTTCACACCCGTAGGCACTAATCCGGCCGGCACATCGGAATACTATACCGGGGTTGCAATGGGAACCCCAATCGGTTTCCAGTTTTAGGCCAAATCACGGTTTCCCATGGGCCCAAGTATGGGACCAGGCTGTACTGACATTTGGGGTCGTCTTCCACCCCTCCAAAAACGTCGATATCTTGCTAGTTTTTTGATATCCGCATGTTTTTCACACCCGTAGGCACTAATCCGGCCGGCACATCGGAATACTATACCGGGGTTGCAATGGGAACCCCCAATCGGTTTCCAGTTTTAGGCCAAATCACGGTTTCCCATGGGCCCAAGTATGGGAACCAGGCTGTACTGACATTTGGGGTCGTCTTCCACCCCTCCAAAACGTCGATATCTTGCTAGTTTTTTGATATCCGCATGTTTTTCACACCCGTAGGCACTAATCCGGCCGGCACATCGGAATACTATACCGGGGTTGCAATGGGAACCCCCAATCGGTTTCCAGTTTTAGGCCAAATCACGGTTTCCCATGGGCCCAAGTATGGGAACCAGGCTGTACTGACATTTGGGGTCGTCTTCCACCCCTCCAAAAACGTCGATACTTGCTAGTTTTTTGATATCCGCATGTTTTTCACACCCGTAGGCACTAATCCGGCCGGCACATCGGAATACTATACCGGGGGTTGCAATGGGAACCCCCAATCGGTTTCCAGTTTTAGGCCAAATCACGGTTTCCCATGGGCCCAAGTATGGGACCAGGCTGTACTGACATTTGGGGTCGTCTTCCACCCCTCCAAAAACGTCGATATCTTGCTAGTTTTTTGATATCCGCATGTTTTTCACACCCGTAGGCACTAATCCGGCCGGCACATCGGAATACTATACCGGGGTTGCAATGGGAACCCCCAATCGGTTTCCAGTTTTAGGCCAAATCACGGTTTCCCATGGGCCCAAGTATGGGAACCAGGCTGTACTGACATTTGGGGTCGTCTTCCACCCCTCCAAAAACGTCGATATTGCTAGTTTTTTGATATCCGCATGTTTTTCACACCCGTAGGCACTAATCCGGCCGGCACATCGGAATACTATACCGGGGGTTGCAATGGGAACCCCAATCGGTTTCCAGTTTTAGGCCAAATCACGGTTTCCCATGGGCCCAAGTATGGGGACCAGGCTGTACTGACATTTGGGGTCGTCTTCCACCCCTCCAAAAACGTCGATATCTTGCTAGTTTTTTGATATCCGCATGTTTTTCACACCCGTAGGCACTAATCCGGCCGGCACATCGGAATACTTACCGGGGTTGCAATGGGAACCCCAATCGGTTTCCAGTTTTAGGGCCAAATCACGGTTTCCCATGGGCCCAAGTATGGGACCAGGCTGTACTGACATTTGGGGTCGTCTTCCACCCCTCCAAAACTGTCGATATCTTGCTAGTTTTTTGATATCCGCATGTTTTTCACACCCGTAGGCACTAATCCGGCCGGCACATCGGAATACTATACCGGGGTTGCAATGGGAACCCCCAATCGGTTTCCAGTTTTAGGCCAAATCACGGTTTCCCATGGGCCCAAGTATGGGACCAGGCTGTACTGACATTTGGGGTCGTCTTCCACCCCTCCAAAACGTCGATATCTTGCTAGTTTTTTGATATCCGCATGTTTTTCACACCCGTAGGCACTAATCCGGCCGGCACATCGGAATACCTATACCGGGGGTTGCAATGGGAACCCCCAATCGGTTTCCAGTTTTAGGCCAAATCACGGTTTCCCATGGGCCCAAGTATGGGACCAGGCTGTACTGACATTTGGGGTCGTCTTCCACCCCTCCAAAACTGTCGATATCTTGCTAGTTTTTTGATATCCGCATGTTTTTCACACCCGTAGGCACTAATCCGGCCGGCACATCGGAATACTATACCGGGGGTTGCAATGGGAACCCCAATCGGTTTCCAGTTTTAGGCCCAAATCACGGTTTCCCATGGGCCCAAGTATGGGACCAGGCTGTACTGACATTTGGGGTCGTCTTCCACCCCTCCAAAACTGTCGATATCTTGCTAGTTTTTTGATATCCGCATGTTTTTCACACCCGTAGGCACTAATCCGGCCGGCACATCGGAATACTATACCGGGGTTGCAATGGGAACCCCAATCGGTTTCCAGTTTTAGGGCCAAATCACGGTTTCCCATGGGCCCAAGTATGGGAACCAGGCTGTACTGACATTTGGGGTCGTCTTCCACCCCTCCAAAACGTCGATATCTTGCTAGTTTTTTGATATCCGCATGTTTTTCACACCCGTAGGCACTAATCCGGCCGGCACATCGGAATACTATACCGGGGGTTGCAATGGGAACCCCCAATCGGTTTCCAGTTTTAGGCCAAATCACGGTTTCCCATGGGCCCAAGTATGGGACCAGGCTGTACTGACATTTGGGGTCGTCTTCCACCCCTCCAAAACTGTCGATATCTTGCTAGTTTTTTGATATCCGCATGTTTTTCACACCCGTAGGCACTAATCCGGCCGGCACATCGGAATACCTATACCGGGGTTGCAATGGGAACCCCCAATCGGTTTCCAGTTTTAGGCCAAATCACGGTTTCCCATGGGCCCAAGTATGGGGAACCAGGCTGTACTGACATTTGGGGTCGTCTTCCACCCCTCCAAAACGTCGATACTTGCTAGTTTTTTGATATCCGCATGTTTTTCACACCCGTAGGCACTAATCCGGCCGGCACATCGGAATACTATACCGGGGTTGCAATGGGAACCCCCAATCGGTTTCCAGTTTTAGGCCCAAATCACGGTTTCCCATGGGCCCAAGTATGGGAACCAGGCTGTACTGACATTTGGGGTCGTCTTCCACCCCTCCAAAACGTCGATATTGCTAGTTTTTTGATATCCGCATGTTTTTCACACCCGTAGGCACTAATCCGGCCGGCACATCGGAATACATACCGGGGGTTGCAATGGGAACCCCCAATCGGTTTCCAGTTTTAGGCCAAATCACGGTTTCCCATGGGCCCAAGTATGGGAACCAGGCTGTACTGACATTTGGGGTCGTCTTCCACCCTCCAAAACGTCGATATCTTGCTAGTTTTTTGATATCCGCATGT
>CAAHFI010340559.1:0-13053 GCA_900893395.1 Euglena gracilis
CGATCAGCGTACGGTATGGATTCACCGACCCAATCGGAAAACTCAGGATTGTAAATCACTGTTCAACGGTGTGAAAGAATTACATCTCTGTTTTGAGGCCGGGGAAGACCTTTTGAAGCATCCAGACACCAAACCGTTCCAAATGCTTTTGAGGACCATCGGTGGCGTTTACGTCCCCCCGTGGTTGGTATCGGTCGATGTATTCTTTCCAACTTCTACGGACGAGCGTGCCAACCAACTGCGGTTGATAGCGGAGTTTGCCGGTCTGTTTTTGGCCGTAATTTCCGACCGGGAAAATTTTATCTTTACATTGTACGTGCGATCCGATATGGACATACCCAAACAATTGTATAGAAACACGGTGATTAAACCCTTCAACGAAGCCACCCTGAATCGATGGGGATGGGACCCCGACGGTATCAATTACGACCGAGATATTGATATTGAATAAAGGATCGACCGATAAACATCAACCTTTTTTTATTATTGCCTTTCATCTGTGCGTACAAACACCCGTTCGAGGTCCTTCTCGGTACTTCAGTGCTCTTTGTCCTCCTCTTATATTCACAGAAAATCCACAAAACCCGTATCTACAAAAAAAAGGCACGGATGAATTTTTCTTCTCGACTCAAAGGTAATTTCCCCGTTTCCCAATTGCCCGTCATGTTTTCACATCCAAACAACAGCGCACCATGACATAGATACGGTGGATGCAGTTCCGGACCCACCACTCCCTGTGAAAGCCAATCAACTGCTTCCGAAGGAACTGCACAGAGATATCCTCCGGTATCTCCCGTACCCCGATCTCTACCGGAGAATATCCCAGGAAAAATCACCTTTTGTTTTTATATAAATTCCAGAAAATAGGAAAAAATACGGTAATGGTTGATAATATAGTTGTCAAAACAATACAACGGAATAATCCACTAGGAAATATCACATTTCGCATTTACATAAATCAATATAAACTGAAAATTTCCAGTAGTGAAAGTTGAGCCAAACCAAAATGTCTAATAAAAGGATAATTTAGACGTTCATACGAGTTTAATTGCACGGAACCATTTTCCTGTCTATGTGACACAACCCCGACTATTTAAAGTGGTTACCAAGTCAATGCTATTTAATTTAATAGGTGTCACATACCAAATTTTCAATCCGTGCATGATTTAACATACTGTGACTTTCCTAATTATTGAGAACAAGGTTGTTGAGATAATATGTTAAACGGATGAATTCCCCGGGAAATATCACGTTTCACATTTATATAAATTCAAGTAAATAGGAAAGATACAGTACCTTATTTCGTTTTTTCCTCCTTTTTTTACTATTATTTTTTTACTATCAATATTTGATTCCCCAGGAAATATCACAATTCTTATTTGTATAAAATCCTACGACTGGGTATTACATACAATTAAATAAAAACTTCAAAAATATGGATCTTGTTTCTTCTTCCCAGATGTCTTCTTTGAACAAAACTTTCTATTTGAAATCAACCACAACCACCCCCCTTTGTTTCGAAGTACTTTATGTAGACCATACAAAGAAAACACAACAAAAAAACTAACACATTGCCAAGTTTTAGCTTTAAAACAACATCTGGTTGTTAAAACACCGATCATCATACAAAAACATTAACAGTTTGTTTTTGTAAATTTAGTTAGGTTGAACTCAAAAAACCTTACACAAAACAAAAGCACAAATGCATTAAGCTGGTGATAAACTAACTATATATTTACGTATATGCCACTTTTGATAAACAGAAGTATACTAGACAGGAGGTGTTGCTAGACTCGAAAGACCTTAATACACCAAGGAAAAAATACATCTTAATCAAAATAATAGAGACGGACTAAAAAATCCGATCGTTCTGTCCATCAAAAGTGGGAGGGAGGTGTACCGGTCACAAAGCAAATCTCCGAGTGGGATATCAAACGTACGTATCAAAAGGTCATCAATGGTTATAGAAAGTGTCCGCTTATCCGAATCACATCCCATATTAAAACAAAAAACGAAAAAAATGTTAAGACGAAAGTAAAAAGTTCAGAACCCCAGGAAAAAAGGTTAAGTAGGCCATCCCAATACTACTAGATTTGTCAACGTTAAATACACACAGGAGAGATGCAGGGGGGTGTTTTATTTTGTCAAGGGTATGTCTCTGAAATTTTAATTTTCGATTTCAATGGAGGCCAAGTTAAAAATGTCGGTTTTTATGAAAATGTTACCCTTTTATAGTAAAGTGCACACAAATTGTGTATTTTTAATCTTGGTTATTCGAGTATAAAAACAAAAAATAGAGGATTTAAACAAGGAGAGAACTCATCGTTGACCAAATAAAAATCTCATCTGTACACACCTTTGTTAATTACCATGAAATCTCAAATCATCTTTACTAACATAAATGAACATTTGGCCACTGTTAGCCGAACGTGGGGTATTTTTACTTTGGTAGGTAAGCACCTTCATTGATTTTATATTCTATATTAAATTATCCAATTTTATATTTTTTAAATGGTCTACAATGCTACCGATGAGATCACGTGTAGCTTTTACATTTAAAAACACAAAAATCTGTATATGTTCCGTAAAAGAAACCCTTGATGGCTACACATTGTATCATATTTATATAATCATTTCGTTTGACCGGGAAAAAACACACAATTAAAAGGGGATGCTTTCAATATCCAGCTGTGCAGTAATTGTGTTTCTACCGGTGATAAGGTCAGCAGGTAATTTTACCAGAGATTTGATTTATACGTTGAACATTACACCGGAATTTGGTGAATTTTTAAGCCTGATGTCCATCTTTTTGTAAGCAGTTGCAACCTGGTCATTCATATATATACTGAAAAAAATTAGAGGATTTAAACGGGGAGAGAAGTTATTATAATAAAATTCTCCTTTGTATAAAAATCAAGTTTCACACTTACAAGTATTCCATTTATCAGCAAAGTCACGGTAGATATTCTTATTGGTTCGAAACTATCTTTTTTATTGTTAAGATTAATTTAACGGTGGTGCCAAAAACCAACAGACTATAGACGGTCTGCAATGGACGGTTTTGACTCGGTTGAGTTTTGATAGACTCTCACCTGGTCTGGTTTGTGAACGAGATGGCACGCTCCGGATTCCAGCGGGGGATTATCATGGACAAGCATCCACCAAAACAAATCACATCTTAATTACTCGAGGTGTGATTTTCTTTGAATGTAGGTGCTTGATTTCGATTTTGAAAGTTTTTTGGCGGGGAGTGATACCATAATTACGTCCGGGAAATGCTCAGTTGGTTGCTTGGTTTTTTTACAGATACAGGCAGGGATATGATGATGTCAGATCGCAGTCCGTGTGATGAGTTCCCATTTTATGAAAATTGTTTTTTGTGACGAAGTTTGTGTTTTGTTCACCCTTTTCGGTCCATCCGTTATGATTTCTTCGTCCATCAGTGAATTGAGAGCTTTGTTTCGCAATTGGTGCCTGTGGGATGGAAAGATGTCATAACATATCACAATAAGTCATCCTTTCCTACTGTAACTTTCCCACTTTGTGGTGCGACACTGAAAGTCGTAGGAAGGTTCACTCTGTAAGAATCAAAAAAATTTCTGATCTCATTTACCTATTGATTCGGAGAACGCACTCAAAGGATCTCTGATGTACCAATTTTAGAATGTGGTTTCGAAAGAAACAATCGAAACAACTGTCCAAACTTTCAAGAGATATCATTTTGTTTTCTTTAATTTGTATTGTAAGGCCGAAAGTCTCACCTTGCAAAGGAAACCATAAAAAAAGTATGAAACTACGATTTCAGTGTCGTATTTCATTACTGGAATTTATACAAATGCAGAATGTAATACTTCACAGGGCATTCTTTTGTTTTTCACACTATCTGGACGATTATGTTCTCAGTAATTGAGTAAAATCACAATACCCAGTTCTTTTTTTTTATATAAATAGATTGTATTTTTGAAGCCAGTGTCATTTGGATAGGGGAGGGGTGAGGGATTTACCGGTACCGAGATTCCAAATGTTTTCATGATGGGCGTTTGAGACTTCAAATACCTCAGATACATCCACCATAATCTTTAATGTGGTTTGGGTTCTAACGAGATCGGAGGAGGCCCAGTGGACGGTGACTGGCAGAGGTATGTGATGGGTCCGTTTGTCGAATGACACGTCACATACGCAGAGGAAACAGCGGATGAGTTCCAACCGGGGATCATTTTCATCGACGTACTCGTAGTCGTCCGCCGGGACACCCACCGCGGTCGAGAGCACGGCGTTCGACATGACAAGCAGAGGAGAAAAAAAAGATTTTGGTTGGCTGTGAAAGAAGAAAAAAAATGAAGGAGAAAAAACAAAAAAAATAGAAAACTTGCAATGAGTACGATGTCAATGCCTCCCTTCGCAAATTCTTCTATATCTTCAACGTCAAACGAAAGGACGTTGAGGGAATCTGTGAGAGCGCCCAGCAGCGTTCAATCAACGATTGTCAGCGGTGATCCCCAGGAGGAGTTTTTCACTTCACTGGAAAGGGCATACGAGACGATGACACTGTCGGAAGGAGAACGCACCAATCTGATCAGCTTCATTGTGGAAGCCAACAAGGACACGAACGGTAACCGCAGTGCCTTTCTGATTAAGTTTCAGGGCAAAATGCGGGAATATTTCGAAATGATGCCCGAGGAACCATCCAATCTGATCTTCATGCTGCTTCGAACCCTGCTGTGTGGTGAGGACAATCTCACCCTGAACAGCGAAAAGGGAAAGACGTTCCACGCCGCGGTCATGCAACTGAACGAAGCCTCCAAAAATCTTCCCGCGCCGCAGGTTTTGCCGGCCAACGACTGCGCGGGGACCAGGAATCGTGTTCTCGATTCGATCAAGCGATGGCAATCGAAAAAGCAAGCCTCCGTTGGCGTCGATCGATCGTCGAAACAAAATTCTCCTTCGGACTACTACGAACGCGACGATGTTCCATCGCCGCAACCATCATTCCCGTTTTCCGATGATTCGTAGTAGGTTACGAGGTCGCAAAATTTAATTTTTTTTTCTTGTCGGCGGATGGAAGGAAAGAAAAAACCTTTGACCTCCGAAAGTAACACCGATTACGATGAACACCGATTATGAAACGTTGATTGCCAAAAAAGTCGAAGAGGTAATGGAAATCATTTACCAGAGTCCCTGGGATGACCAAGAGCAGAAAATGATCATTCAACTCCTTGAGAATCCCGACACCAAGGTCGAAACGTTTCAAAGAGAGTTCGTTAAACAATTGGAGGCCATGAAAGCAAGGCGAGGCGACCAGTGGAAGGTTGGGATTGTGGTGGAGCTACTGACCGTGCTGTTCGCCTTCGAACCATCCAAGGAAAAGGCGGACGACAACTTTCAACAGAGCCTCGACAACCTGATCCAACGCCTGGAAGACGCCAAGCGTTGGGAGTGCACCGTCCCGGAGAAGACCCTGTACGAGCAGACAATCACCATGACAACGCAAAATTACGTCGAACGCATCCAAACGTACGTGCCACCCAAGAGGCAGAAGATCAAGTAAGTAATGCGGTCGGTCGTTTGCAAAAAAATACGCAAACGCAAAACAAAAAAAAAACTTGTGATCATGAATCCACAATCTGATGGTCGCCGTCGTTGGTGGGTACGAACGGTAAATCAGCAGCTGAGCTAGGCGGTGGTGGGTAAGCACCGTCGTCGGCCAGCAACGGCGGTTCAACCACAATCTGATGTGCGGCATTGTCCTCTGTGGAGGCGGAAAGATCATCATCCTCCCGGGGCGACGACGACGACGGTGGTGCAACGATTGAGTTCTTTTAATCCTCCGTTGCAGCGTCGGGGGGAGCAGCAGTAGTAGGAACCGCACCCGCGTCACAGTCGTCCGGGTCTGCGCCCAAAATCGGCCCGATGTCAACGGGCGCCGTCGCAACGTTGGCTTTTTGTTGCGGCGGCGCGGACGACTTGTCCGCCCCGCGCCGCTGTCACCGTCGTCGAATCCGTACAGAATGGTGTGCCAGGAAGAATTGCCCGCGCGCTTCAGGGCCATCACAACGTCCCGGGCAAACACCGTTCGGCGCCGCGAGTGTTCACAGAACGTCACCGCCTCCTTGATGACGGCGGTGAGGAACGTACGCAATGCTCCGCTCATGGCGTTTGAAACCTCCGCGCCCATGCGCCGGACCCCTCCGCGCCGTGCCAGTCGCTTTATCTCTCCGCGTGAAAGGGTATGCGACGATTGCTTGGCCCGGTTGCGGTGGCGGCGGCCAAGACTGCCCGCCGAAATGGAAGATTTGGTATCGTTGGCTTCGGTCTCAACGGTGGAGGCGCGTAGTGTCAGCATTACACAGAGTTTTTTTTTTCTTCTTTGCCTCCGGGTGGTTTGTCTTTCTCTTTTAATTTGATAGAGCGGTTGGTGGCTTAACTATCAGCCCCCAAGCAAACGAAAAGGGAAAATTGGGGTAAAACAATAAAATTAAAATTCGAAAGGCATCACGCGCGCCGTTGATCGCGGCCATCGTCATTGGTCTTTGTTGCAACACGTGACGTCCGAGCGATTGGCCAGGAAAACATTGGGTGGCAGTTTCGGTTGGTAGTGCATCCCCGTTGGCATCAGGATACCGAGCCGCTGACTTACGGTACTCCGCACCGCAACGCACGCCGTTATCAATGCATTCATAGAGCTTTGTCATCGGCCTCTTTCGTCGCGGTGGTGGTTTCCTTCTCTTCGTTTTCTGTCACACTGACTTGCACCACCGGCCAACGACCATTCCGCGACACGCCTCGGGAAATGAGTGGTTTGAGGACCACGGTCAGGTCACCCGCCGACCAAGGAACTGCGGGCATCGCAAGACAGATATCCAGACGTTCGGCAAAGGCCGGAAGACATACCACCGACCGTTGAAAATGTTCGGCGTCGGCCGTCTTCCCGGAAAAATTGACATCCAAACAAAGCCGTTCTACCGCCGCACGGTTATCACCTTTCCGCGAAACGGACGATGAGAGATAGAAGTTCGATCGCGCCTGGTACTGGGGGATTCGGACGGTCAAATGCTTCAGATTGGAGAACCCGTGCAATTGGTTCCAAAGGTGGGCCGAATCCTCCCATCCCAGTTGCGTATTGGCAACCTGAAAGGCGAATTCAAATTTTTCCAGTCCACGCGCAAAAGCGAACGGGGTGGTCATGGAACACATGGCGGACCAGAACGCATCCGGACCGCGGACCTTAAACCGACGCAGCTCGGGCAGTGCCGTGCAGAGGCGGTGCATGAAGGGGCGGACCCGTTCGTAGGGAAGGATGAGGTTGTGTATCTCGAGCTCCAACAGCGCCGGCGCCCCGTCGCCGACGGCGATGACGGCGTCGGCCAACAAGTCGGGCGCGTTCCAGTCCGCGGTTCCGCGATCGTCCACCTGCGGTCGGCTCAGCGGAGCCCGGAGGTCGAGGGATCGGACGGTAACGTGCGTCACACCTCCGCGGCGTTCTTCCCGCAATAGTTCGGTCGCATCGCGCCATACGTCGATGGGGGACGGATGCGTGACCCGTGACTGGACCACACAATGTTCCGTCTCACCATCCCCCTCCGACCGTACGGGAGCGTTGACAGCATCAATCGGGTCATCCCAATCGGACGACGATGACGATACAACGTCGACGAATACGGTTTTTTCTTGTCGATGCCGCCGCACAGCACCGACCGACGACGGAGGGGTTATCAACCGCTGAACCGCGGGTTCCGTTTTCTTTTTGAAGAGGCTGCCCAACCCCCACTTCGACGTCGATGACGACGACGCACTGTCATCCGTGTTTGCGTCGTTGGATTCGGAATCCGGATGATTGGAAGACATGCTCTCATCATCATCGTCGGCCCCCGCGGTTCCGGGACTACCTCCTCCTCCTCCTCCTCCGAAAAGATTTAAAAACTTAGACCTCCAACCGCCCTCGGTCGTATTTTCTTCTTCGGAATCGGAATTCTCCTTTGACTGGGCGCGATCGGCCTTTTTTTGTTTGATTTTTTCCTTGGTTTCCGCCATCTTTTCCTTGGATTTTTCCTTGGTTATCGCCATCTTTTCCTTGGCTTTTGCTTTGGCCGCAATCATTTTCTGCTTTTTTTTTCCTTGGCGGCGGCGGTGCTACCCGTCGCTTTCCCTTTCTTTTATTTTTTCGTCTTTTTTTTGGGTTTTTTCGGTGTGCTACCAAACAGACTGGACAGCGGAAAACCCACTTGTAACACGGGTTTTACGTCGATCATCATCGTTGAGGTCATCGTTCGTGAATGAGTGAATAGGATCCAAATCCCCTTTTTTCCCTTTTTTAATGACCTGTTTTACAGAAAAAAAAACAACGATCGGCTAAAATGGCCACCCACCTCCGAGGACGTTTGCCAACCCTGCAACCGGGTTCGCAATTCCCTGTGTGACAAACCACATCGGAAGCAGACGCTCGATGGTCGGAGCCCACTCCGCGATGGCAAACAGGCTCTCTCGTATATCTGTCATGAACAAATGGGCGCTTGCGGCGAGTGGTGCGCACGCCTCCGATGCTTTCGCGGTGACCCGATCGAGCGTATCCTCTCATTTATATACGACGAAGGGGGGGGGGATAAGAGGGACACCGCGAAAATCAAAATACCACGGATCTGTCCACCACAAACAACTGCGGTCAACAGAAACAAAAATACATAGAGCACCACCGATGCCATGCTGTATGACCACCGGAAACATTGGGTGATCGGTTGTAGCCAGGAACGCGGGCCGCCAATCACCGCCGCCGTCGTCTTCTCCGGCGGTGGCGGCGGCATCAACATCGACGACGATGACGACACAGACAACGCGGACACCTGGCCCACAGAATTCCGCAGGAGGGTTAATTGCCATTCCAACTGCTGAATGCGCCATTCGTAGGCGGCAATCATCGTCGTCCACTGTGGTGCGTCACCGACCGCCACGGACGGTGGGACCATT
The DNA here is from genome assembly GCA_900893395.1 of Euglena gracilis. Lineage (NCBI taxonomy): Eukaryota > Euglenozoa > Euglenophyceae > Euglenales > Euglenaceae > Euglena > Euglena gracilis. The sequence continues at coordinate 8,962 of CAAHFI010340559.1, forward strand.
GGTGGTCGTGTTGGTTGGTACGTCACCATAGTGCTCATCGCCGGGAGAAAAGGGTTGCGCGGTCGACGGGGCCCGCCGCGCCGGCTAGCAACGGGCAAAAAACGTGGCGTTGTTGTCGCGTCGACAATTTCCGATACGGTCGACGGTGTGATCGTTAACACCATCATCATCATCGTCATCATCGCGGTGCCATCATCCGTCTGACGTTGGCTGTTCGGGAATGGATTCCGCCCAGCGTCGGATTCGTACGACAAGCACACCTCAGGAAATAGCGCGGCCGAATCTTCTTCATCTTGTGTCCTCGATATCATCTTCCAAAATTGCGCCACCATCCCTTCCGTGCGAGATGTACCGGAATCGTCTTCGTCGTTCTCCCGAAACAGTTTAAAGAATGCTTTTGTGGAATCCCGATATCTACGACATCGGTCGGCTCTCTCTCGATCCCTTTTGACATCGGTTCTTTTGAGTGTCAACTTAGAAAACCTGACAATTTTTTTTAATCTTTAAAACCGACAAACCTATTCGAAAAATTATAAAAAAATTAGAAAAAACAAAAGGCAAATTCGAGGGAAAAAAAAAGGAAAGAACAAAAAAAAACAGAGGGAAATAATTTCCTGAATGCCGCGCCCACCCAAAGCCAGCCCAAAAACACCGGCACGCAAAAAAAAATTGCCCGCGGACGTGATACAAAATCCGCCAAAAAAACATCCACGCCGGCGCGACAAAAATGGGAATTTTTAGGACCCATCAAACGCCTGTTTTCGCGTGCGAAACCAAAGGAATCTCTTCCCTGTCATATCGACAACGACTGTCAAGAAAAGGGTGCGCGGTGTGTCGCTGTGTATTCGATAATACGACCGCCAAGGGCGCGGCTACCGCGGCAAAGCAAACGTCCGACAAGGACGTGCGGAACGGCTACCCGGTGGTTTGGAAATTGGAGCCCGGAGAACCCGGGTTCAACGACTATGTCGAAACCCTTCTCGCCAAGGCCGATCTCGACCCCGCCATGGCCTGTGGAAACGGGAAGAAGGATCGTCTGTATCAGCGTGTATTGGCGTGGTTGGTTCACCCCCGGACGCCGATCCGACGCTTGCTCGTTGCGTGGCAGTTAGGCATGGGCAAGACCATCGGCATGTTGCGCGTGTTGGACAATTACTTCGAGATCGATTGGCCGAAGATCATCCTTTTTCCCAATACTGAACTGGTCGACAATTTCTATCGTGAGTTTGCAACCACACCGAATCGCTACATGCATCACTTCCGAAGCCTCTTTCCGGACGAGGCCTGGCCCGAAGACGCCGACGACGACAACGAGGACTCCCTCGGTGACAGCGCCCGCCGCGAGCTGAACGACCGTCGCGCAACCTATCTCCGGCGCGTCCGCCAATTCATGGAAACCTGGCCCGTAAACACGGGCACCACCAAGGGGTCCGGTCTGGCCGCTCCGCTGCGCGCCTTTACGTTCGCGGACGCCGCCGGCGAAACCATCCTCAAGAACACCGTGATGAACTGGCCGCCGCACTACCACCCCGGTTACGTGGAACGGTCCGGGACGACGTGTCTCCGGCGAACCATCGTGCTGGTCGACGAGGCACACAACGTGCTACCGCCGGCGACGCCGCCCGACGCCCTGGAGCCGCTGCGGACCCGGATCATCGAGGCTCGGAATTCCGTTGTCGTACTGTTCACCGCCACACCGGTGCTCCGGGCCTCCGCGGAGAACCCGCTGGCCGACGCGCAGAACATCATGAAACTGACCAAGGGCGCCGAAAATCGCAAACGCGGCGATGAGGGTTTCGTCAGTTGGTTGATGGACCGTCCGCCCGGGATGTTTGCCAACGTCTACAATCTGCAATCGAACGGGGTCCCGCGCATCACCGAGGTGTTCCTCGAGGGCACCGTTCTCTGGGACGAATACAAATACCGCCGCTTCGGTGTGCGCCTCCCACTCTTCCATCGCCACGATCGATTCCACGCCCCGAACGCCAAAATCGCCGCCGCGACCAAAGCGAAGGCGAATGCGAAGCCCACGGCGACAAAACCCACGAAGAAGGCCAGTAATCCACTCCACGTCATCGAAGCCGACCACTCCATTCCCTGCCTCGGGCGAACGGATCCCGTACACATTTGCCGCTCCTACCTGGCCAACGTCGAGACCACCGTGTACGCGAGCCGGGCGGAGGAGATTGCGGCCCTTCAATCGGTAAACATCGCTTGGGAGGACGCCGCCGACCTGGCCCCTAAACTGGCCGCGATCGTGGGATCCGTGGTGGCGGTCAACCTCAAAACCGTCGTCCTCATTTATCGCGAGAACGGTCTCACCCCCCTCGTCCGGCTCCTGCGACTGCGGGGACTGGATCCCTTCGTACTCGGCAAAGAACCCGTGCCCAGCAAGGGCGGGGCGGCCGCGGAGGCGCACCGGGCGGAATCCAACCGCACCATCGGCCTGTTCAACGGCGCGGATCCGGATCCCGCGCGTCCCGGTGGCGCCTTCCTCGTGGCCGCCGCAGAGGATTTTTCGGAGGGTGTCAGCTTCCTCGGGGTGCGTCGCATCGTGCTCGCAGACCTGTCAAAGGGAATGGAACTGCCCTCCGCCGCCCTGGTTCAACAACGTCTGGGGCGGGCCCTCCGCGCCTGCTCGCATCACAGTCTGCCGTCCCACATGCGGACGCTGACGGTCGATCTTTTCGTTGTGAAACACCGTTCGACCGATCGGTTTCCCAAAACGATCGAAGAAGAGAAGTACGACCACGTTATGCAGGAGGCCGATCGGTTGGGAATTTACCGTAAAAGGATGACATTTTCTTTAAAAAAAACACGGAGTTTTAACCTGGTCACCACCTTCGAATTCGAAAATTAAAATGTCGGAGACATACCCTTGACGGAATAAAACACTCCCCTGTATGAGGTATTCTTCTGTTTTTCGTGTTATCTCGCCAACCAGTTTGTTCTCAGTAATTAGGAAAGTCGCGGTGAGTTCCAGTAAATAGGAAAGTTAGAGTATTGGTAGTGATTAAAGTAGTTGTTAAATTGAAACGCGATCACTAATTTAAAATTTGTGTTTACGACTAGTTTTTTTTGTGAGACTTCTAAACTGAAAATGCAACTTGTCAACACAGCAACAACAGTTGTTCAAACAATGGTTGACGGTTTCGGTTTATTTTCTGGATAGGAATCCGATGGATTGTATTAAAAATATCTCCATTTTCTGTAACGTATACAACAAATATAATCCCGGGGTGCTTATCAAACATCCGACCTTTAAACCGGTCTGAGTGTTGTTGCAGGTTTCGAAGTTCTGGACAGAGCAAAATACCGCAACTCCCGCTGCATCGAGGCAGAAAAGGAGTCCAGTTGAGGGTCGTTGCGTAGATAGGCCAACACATCGACAAGTGCCCGGGGATCCCGGTCGACAAAGGTGGCGTCGGATATCCAATCTGTTAAAGAAAATACACTTTCAATTTGACAATACAACTCAAATACAAAAAAAGTGATATCTATTAAATTTTTGGATAGTGGTTTCTTTTAAAATCAATATTTGAAAAATCCAGACTTTCTGGGGACGTTTCTCAAGTCAATATGTCAGTGAGATTAGAAATCTACAGGTCTTACAGAGTAGGCTTTACCACGACTTTCAGTGTCGCATCATATTTACGCGGTGTGATACGAAGTAATAAATTGAAGAGTAAAACAAAGACGTTTCTATGTCCACTGGATATCCAAATGTAGCCGTCATCATCTGCCTCGTCTGCAAACAACCCCTTTTCACAAAGGGTGGTCAGCATGTTGCTCGTCTCCTGTCGCAGGGTTCGTATCGGGTACCTTTTTGTTAATTTTTAACCATTCGTAAACTCTCACCTTGAAGTTAATGTTGAATGATTTATGCTTCATTTTTTATGCTTCCTTTTTCGGTCAAATCAGCGAACATGTCTGGTGCCTCTCCCCCCTCTTGTCGTTGACAGAGAAAACACAAAAAAAAACAGAGAGTGAAGTGCGACACTGAAAGTCGTAGTTTCAATCTTTTTTTGTGGTTTTATTTTCAAGATGAGACTTTCAGTCTGACAATACAAATCAAAGACAACAAAATGGTTT
>CAAHFI010342201.1:0-11847 GCA_900893395.1 Euglena gracilis
TACCCCGACCAGAGGGGGGTGCGTAGGATCGAATTAGCTTTTTCGTGGAAATCTTGTACAAAATCAAAATTCCGCTCCAATGAAAATGTTTCTCCAAACTTTGATCCCCATGAGGCCATTTCACTCCTCCTTTCTTCCGGCATGCAAAAGATTGAGAATGGGTAAGGGTGGTGTTTTGTTCACTGAAATGTGGTCAAAAAGGCAACAATGACACACCGTGAATGAGGAAAGGTGGGACCTGACCTTTGAACTTGAAATTCTCAAAAATGACAATTCTTCAATGAAATAATTCTTGAGGACTTCAATTCTCAATTGTATGCAACAAAGAAACCCACAAAAGTCTGCGGAAGCAAATTGTGCTGAATTGGAACCTCAAATTAGGCTTTTCCTATAGAACGCGCGTTCTGCGCGGAATGAAAAATTCCGTGTTTTCAAAAGCTTCCGCCCTGCCATTTTTGACTGTCGGACGCCCCCCGACAGTCGACACCCCCTCCGCGACATTAGTCGGACCCTCAAAAAAATGAAAATTGAATAAAAAACGAAGAAATGAAAAAAATCAGAATGAAACGAATGCAAATGAGAATCCTTCACAATGTCTTGAGAAAGAGAATGATGAAACGCCTATGCCCCTCGCTTGTGTTACCTTGCCACAAAAACAAGGCACACGGCACCACTTAGCGGCTCCACAAAAAAAATGCGAAAACGTCCCCTTAAAATCCAAGCGCCCCCCCCAAGGTTGGGGCATAAAAACGAAAGAAAAATTGCCATGAACTCCGTGAATGTCATTCAAAATAAAATGAAAACTGCTAGCGCCCCCCCCCCCGATCAAAAAAATCGTGGGGAGAGTTCTGACTTTTTGCACCCCGGAGGGAAAATGTTGGAGGGAAATTTTTGGCCCCCCCCCCGAACATTCGGCGTGACCGCTTGGGGAGAGTTCGGACAGCCCCCCCCCCCCCGGTGCTTGTGACTTACTTTCTCATGGCTCACCAAAAAACTCGAATTCTTGGATTGGACGTTCTCTTGCACTACACAATCTTGGTGGACATCCGAAATGCAACCAACCCTCCATGAATGAAATCCGGTGAAATTCACTTAAAAAATAACCATTCACAGGGTCGTCGCTGGTGTATCATACATCAACTGAAAAATCAGGCGGTCTCCATCACAATCCTTTGGACACGGGCATGGGAATGGGCGCCCCCCCCCCTCGACCGAAACACGTTTGGAGGGAGCTCACCCAAAAATCGGAGAAATTCAGCCCCCCCCCGCATCCACGGAGAAGGTGAGGCTTCTTCCCCTTGCAACATTCACCAATGACTCGGATCCAAATAAATCATCAAAACTCCATACATTTGGGCCGCTCTCCTACAGGGGCTATGGCTCGACATTGAAAAAAAATCCAAATCCTTCGGTCCCCCTTTCCATTCACGGTATGGGAAGGTGAGGTCAGGTTGGGGTGAGGAATATAGGCAGTGGGGTTCGGGGTCGGGTAGCGGGTGTTGGGGCCGTTATAAAGAGGAAAGCCCCAACGGGGCTGGGCTATGGACAAGTTGGGTGGTGGTGTATTCGGTTGGTTGGGTAAAAGGCTTCATCTCCTCGTCTCGTCTCCTCATCTCATCTCCTTGTCTCGTCTCCTTGTCTCGTCTCCTTGCTTGCGTAGGGTGCTCGCCTCCTTCCTGCGGTGGTGCGCTCGCACTTTTCCCTTGGGGCTCCCTTGGGTGTGCTTGGAGCCTCCAAGTCCTCAAAACCTGTGAGAGCAAAGCGAAAGAGAAGAGCAAGCACAAAATATGCATGGAGAGAGAAGGAGAGAGAGAGAGAGAGAGAGATCAAATTCATCACATGCTCGAAAAATCAAAACATATGAGAATCATGGAGTCAAAAACAAAAGGTATGATGCACATAAGCAATGCACAAGCACACAAACAACTCGCCGAAACAGCACTTGGCCCAACTCAAAGCAAGAGCCTCAAACATTTGGGCTCCCCGATCAAAAAAAAGCAAAATGGACCGAGCCTTCAACTTTCGGCTCACTAGGGTTTCAAAGATTTTTTCAATTCGGACATCAAATCGACCCCTAGGTTTTTCTTCGTGCAATACCTCACCAACTCCTCACTAAATCGGTGTATGAAATTCCCCACCGGCTCCCAGGTTTCCTCCCCCTCGTTGTAACCAACCCATTTCGTGAGGAATTCCCAGGTTCCCCCTTCTTTCGGTGGTTCAGAATTTTTTCCACTCCCACTCATCAGGCATTGCTTCCTCTTCTTTTTCGGTCCTCTTGAAAAAGAACAAAGGCACCCCCTCACCAAAAACTTCAGGCTCTTTGTACTCCTTAAGGAAACTACGATGAACCTTCATTTCCATCCCGGGTTTAATTTCAATAATGTAACTCCTCTCCCCCTCCCGGGCTTTAATAATCCCAGGTCCAATCCATCTGGAATCCAATTTTTCTCCGGATCCTTCGGGTCTCCTATACCACACTTGGGTTCCCAATTTTAAGGGTACCAACTCCCTCCTCCCTTGGTTGACCCAACTCGCTTGAACCCAATGTGTGTGGTTGAGAACCTTAGCAACTTTCTCATCCACCTCCTTTATTCGGCGAAAGAAACTTTGAGCGTCCTCACACTCCTTCGGTGTTTGATAGGGTATTCCCCCAATGGGTCTATCCCTTCCAAAAAAATTTCGTAAGGACTAAAACCACTCTCCCCTTGTGTCATGAATGCGATCCAAAACTTGGGGAAGTGCTTCCACCCAATTCATTTTTTCCTCCACAAACAACTTTCGGAGGATTTCCATAATTTGTTGGCCGGCTCTCTCCACCCTCCCATTTGCTTGGTGGTGGTAAGCTTGGGAAAATGCTTGCCGAATTCCCATGAGCGAACACATGGTTTGCCACCATGTGTTGACAAAATGGCTCCCTTGGTCACTTGAAATTATTGAGGGTACTCCAAAGGTTTCCATTGGGACTTAAGCATTTCCTTGGCCAATTTTGCACCCGTTAATCCTTTATCAAAACACGGTATGGCTACAATCCAACCGGAATGTCGGTCCACGCAAACAGCCATTGTGTTATACTCCCCCCCTCGTACAACACCTTCGGCATTTTGAAAAGATCGATAGCCACACTTACCATGGGTGCGGGTGGTATGGGTGTTGAGTCAATGGGTCCTTTCAATGTCTCCCCCCTCGAGCTCGCTTGACATGTTGTGCAATTTTTGCTACAACTGTCCGTGAAAACTTTCGCCTTCTTTTCATCAGCCCATGCATACCTCAAATTGACGTGCCTCCACACCTTTTCCGGACCAACGTGTCCAAGAAATTTGTGGTTTTCAAGGATGATCATTTCTTGAAAACTTAGTGGAATGCACAACTTCTCCTCTCGAAACATTTGGTTTTTGTGGACTTTCACCCCCTTGGCCACTCACCATTTTCTTGTGTTGCTTGCCAAATCTTTTTCCACGTGGGACACAAAGTGTATGCAACCACCCAATCTTGCTCCCAAACCGATTTTGTTCCCTCAGGGGTTACACTTGGAGTTGGCGTGGCCACACCTCTCCCGTTCCCCCCTCGGCAACTCATTGGATGAAAGTTTGGGTTGGTCACCAAATTACCCGCGGGGTCCATCCATCCCAAAAAGTGACTCTCAACTTTTTGTCCTTTTTCCCCTTTGACCTGGGCCCTTGTGAGTGTGTGTCAACGGTGGTGTCTATGCCTCCCGGATTTACTACACCCTCGGTTCCCTTCTCTTGCATGCTATCCATAGAATCTTTTGGTTCCACCAATTTCCCGCTACGGGTTATCACCCCTCTAATCCACGTGTTACGGTTGTTGGGCTGATTTTTCACTCTAATCCACAAACAATTTCTTTCGTCTTCCCTTTCCTCTCTTATGAGTTCCTCCATTTCTTCCTTATCCTCGGCTGAACCGTGTTTGCTTACGTCCCTTAATGCTTGTGAGGCCGGGTAAGCCCACCGACTCAAAATGTCGGCAATTGTGTTTTCTTTACCCGGTATGTACCCCACCGTCAAATCATATTTTGAAAAAATCTGGTGCCATCGTGCCCTCCTACCCACCGGACCACTGGGGGTATCGAGCACCTCTTTTGACCATGCCTCCAAACTTTGGTGGTCGGTCAACACCAAAACGGGTTGAAGACCGATCCAACTTTCCCATTTTTGGAGAGCCAAAATTATGGCATAAGTCTCCAACTCCCGGGGGGTCCATTTCCTTTGCCCCACGGTAAGTTTTCGGGACATGAAGGCAATAGGCACCGTTTTCTTATCCATCACGTCTTGGGGTGTGGGCTTACCATTTCCTTCCTTTAGTTGTTCTAGTGTAGCCCCCACGGCGTACCCACTTGCATCTACCCTTAATACAAAGGGTTTATCGGGGTCTACACGTTGTAGGATTAAGCCCGAACACAAACGTTTCTTCAACTCCTCAAACGCTTGGAGATCCCCCTCCCCAAATTCAACTCTTTTTTTGCTTCCTTTTTTACCAACATCCCTAGGCACCTTCAATTTGTCTTGCAACGGTGCGGCAATTTGAGCATACATATGGATGTATGCGTTGTAGTAGTTGGTAAAACCAAGGAAAGCTCTTAATGCGGTATGGTTGTGGGAACCTCCCATTTCTCAATGGCACGAAGTTTGCCCGGTGCTGGCCATCGGGCACCATGACCCAAAATTTGGCCACAAAATTCCACTTCCTTGATGAACAATTTTGCCTTTTTTGGGTCCACCACAAAAAATTCTTTGGCCAACAAATCCAAAACTCGGCACAAATCCCGTTTGTGCGCCTCTAGGAGGTCTTCCCCTCCCCAACGGTTGTCCCACCAAAATATCATCTATGTATGGGGTTGCTATGTCCCTTACGGGTGCTAGCCTCTCATCCATCATTTGTTGAAATTGTTGTGAGGCGTTAGTTAACCCCATTACATTGACCCTCCATTGGTAGAGACCCTTTGGTGTGAAGGAGCAAGTTATTGGCCGGCTATCCGGGTGAAGCGGTTGTTGGTGGAATGCTTGTTTTAAGTCCAAAATGGAGAACATTTGGTTGCCACCATGCTTCACCAGGATATCTTCGATTTTCGGAAGAGGGTAGTTGCACCTACGGGTTTGGCTATTGGGTCCCCTCATGTCAACAACCCCCCTCCAAGGAAAATCGGGAGACTTTTTGGGCACGGGGAAAGTTTGTGAGAGCCATTCTGAATTTTTTGTTGTGGCTGGCTCGATGAATTTCATATCGATCCAATCTTGAGTGATTTTTTCCAAAGCTTCTTTTCGTTCCCCGTGCATGAAGAATGGTTTTTGTCGAGTTGGTGTTGCTCCTTCCTTCAAAGGTATAAAAGCATACCCATAGGGTCCCCTTACGGGTGGGTCCGGGTATACCGTTGACCTAAAAACCGTTCCTTCATACTTTTGTTGAATTTCCTCCCTTAATAGCCTTAACTTGCCTTCATCCTTATCTTCCTCCTCTTCATTATTTGCATCCCCCCCTCCCTTGCAATTATCATCCGTCGGATGGGTTGGGGGGTTGCTTCGGACACGTTCAAATTTTTGTGCAAAAAATTCAGGGTTCGGTCATCCAAAAAGCGACTTCTTTGATCAAACCCACTCAAAGGTAGTTGGAAACCGAATTTGTGCAAATGGGCCGTGCCCCCTCTTGGGGCAAACTTTTGAAGTGTTTGAGTGTCGCCGTTTTCTGAAATCACGCACACCAAACAAAAATGTGAGCTCGGGGGTTTCCAAAACCAAAGCTCGGTGATGTGGAAAAACTCCAAGTTTTGCTTGGGCAAGCCATGGGAATGACAAAATGGCATCCACTTTTATGTTTGCTTCGTAAAATTCCACTTCATACTCAAAACATTCGGGTGGTGTCCCATTATTCTCCTCCCCAAGCAACTTCATTCTCACCTTAGTGCACCTTGTCCCCCACTTAAAACTTGGCCATTAGCCGTTTCAAACTTAAGGGGATTTTCAGCCGAGTGCATTAGGTGATCGCTTACGAATCCTTGCCTTATGAGGTTTGCTTCCGCCCCCGTATCCACCAAAATATCCATATCCCGTTCCTCCCCATTGACCAAAATTACCTTTGTGCGAATCAAAAGTTGCCGATCCTTTGAAAATTTGCTTACCCCTGTGGGTGAATACGTTTTTTCACCATACGTGACTTCAAACGCACAACCTTTGGTTCCTTAGACGTGTTAGTGCTAGTGGGGGGCTTATCACCCTCTATCAACAAGGCCCAAACTCCCCACTTCACACCTCCCATGGGTTTCCCATCCACTTCGAAAAGCTTTGTTCCAGGCTGAAAATACAATTTTTGTGTCGCCTTTCGCACAAGTTCTCTCACCCATCCCCTTTGCCAATCGGGAACAATGCAAATTGCATCACACGGGGTTTTTTGCAACTTTTTTGCCACCTTATGCCATAACGACCATGGGGGATTCAACCACACCGTCCCCCCTTCCCCCAATCAACACTCAAGGCATTTTCTTCCTTTGTCAAAAAAGATGCACATTGAGAATTTTTGATTGAAGCAAAACAATCCATTTCGGCTCTCCTTTGAAATTTCTCCTCAATCAATTTCACAAAGAGTTTCTCACGGCATAGTCCTCCCTTTTGAAGGAAAATTTCTCCTCCTTAAAATCAAGGGCCGAAAGAAGATATTCAATCAAATTTTGAGGCATTCTCCATTTTTGATGTGTGCTCGTGTGCATATGCCTCCCACCCAATTGCTCCTTGTGTGCCCACCTGCCCCCCTCCTTCAACACCATGTTGGGGCAGGTTTTTCCATCACAAATTTTGTCCTTCAAACTTAAGAGATTCTCACTCCCCCAAATACGGGTTGGTTTTTGGTATCCCCAATCAGAAAATTGGCAATAATCAACATCAATGAAATTCAAATTTCGAACACATTGCCGTTTGGGTAAATATCCCGTACGGGGATTTTCAATCCACCACAATTTGGGTTGAAAATATTCCACGATCTCCAAAGTTTTTTCGACAAGGCGATCTGCCGTTTGCATGTCCCTACCCCCTATCGTTTTTGCAAGGCTATACTCCGTGCATGGCACACCGGCCGCAATAACTTCAAAATATCCCTGGGGGTATTTGCGATAATCCCACTCCAAAATATCCGTTACATGGGTTGGGTGAAATTTTGGGTTGACATCCAAAGATACCACCTGGTATCCGTTTTCCTCCAAACACCTCCCCACAGATCCTTTTCCCGAAAACAAATCCAACGCCTTGGGAATTCTCCTGCTTCCCACACCTTTGATGGATCCTCTTCCACTCAAACAACCATAATAATTGTTGAAACTGGGCCGTGCACTCTCCTGGCTTGCACACCTGGTCCACGGTTTGGGTCGAGTCCACGGTTTGCCCGGCTTGCCCTTCCTCGACACGGGCTGCCATTGGCTCGAGGCCACTTGCCTTCTTGAGTCAATTGTTGATGATGAATTCATTGAATTGTCTTCAGTTGCACCATTGCCTGTCTTCGGCATTGCAAACTCTTGATTGGTTGACTTTGAACCTGAGATAGAGGGACTGGAAGATAGATATACACATTCTCCAACATGGTAACATTCTCCACATGGAGATGTGGTTGGGTTATGCAAAATATTGTGGGGGTTTTTGATGCCCGAGGATGTAAACCCCTCAAAAACATGACCCCGGCGTCCCTAAAGACGGACTGGGGGTGCAACATTTCGGTTTGCATTGTACCCCCCTCCCTTCCAACCGTTGCCTTTGGAAGAATCTTTCCCTTGGCCTTTGCCTTTGCCCTTTCCTTTTTGGGAAGATTGTTGATTCCAATTTCCATTCGATTGGCTGGACCCCCTTCCCCCATATCGTCCTTGGCCTTGATAATTTTGAGCACCCTTGAAACTTTGGCCTTTCCAAGAGTTTTGGTTTTGATTTTGGGGTTGCCAAGTTGGCCAAGGAGACGATTTGGTGGTGCTTGAACCCAAACTCCACCATTGGTATTTGGCACAGATTTTGGAAGTTCTGCATTTTGTGTAAGATTTTGGGTGACTTTCAGTGGAAATGGGAACAGACCATTCGAAGCATTGGGCAAGCCGAACCTGTGGACTTGGGTGTTGAAGGTGTCGGAGATGCCACCTGCTTTCCAGAAAAAGAACGTTTCTTTGAGGGAACCCTCCCGACTGTTGGATTTCCCCCCTTTGTTCTCCGCCCCCACCGATCGAGAACGTCTGTATGAGGTTTGGCTGTGATTGGGGTTTAGCATTAAGTCTTGCCGATCTCTGAGTGCCAATTTTGAAGTCACGAGACGGAAAATGTCTTCAACACTCAAATTTGGTTCATTTTCTCGAACCCGAACCAAAACATTGGAATCATTAAATTCTTTCCCATTGTAACTTTTGAGTGTTTCACAACTTTGCACATCAGGCAACACAATTTCAAATTCCGTCTCACTCAATTTTGTGACTCTTGTGGGTTTCTTCCCAGCGAAAATCATCACAAAATTTTCCATAATGGCTGTGGAGGTTGGCTGTGGATAGTTCATTCGAACGGTTGGTTGGCTGGTTTTGATCCGTTCTTCCTCATCGGTAATCCAATGCACAATAAAAGGAGGCATTTTTTCGATGAGTAATCTTTTCACCTCCCCCTCACTGGCATCCTTGATTTTCTGTCGACACAACTTGAAGTCAACCTTGAAATTTTCCCAATCACGACTTGTAACCCTCCCTTGATGGCATAATGTAAGATCCCGAAAGTTTTTTCTGGCCCCAAACTCTTCATTTCTCGAATGCCAGGCATCCAACTTGGCCCACACTTCATTGAAAGTTAGTGCCTCCCCCATTTCATCCAAATGCAAATTCAGCTGTTTTTTCCCCAAATCATCCAAACAAAGTTCCAGGAGGCCCAATTTATCAGCTTCTGAAACTTGATTGAATTTTCGGATAAATCTCCCCACTCATCCTTGAAGTTTGCCAATCACCTGCATGACCTGAAAATTTTGGGACAACAACATTTCGCAAAATGTGTTGTGTAGCTGCAGACGCAACAGTGATCATTGGTGACCGTTCAGATGCCCCCCTATGGCATTGATACTCACCTGGCCCACCATTAATGATCCATCCCCTAAATCTGGGCCCCCTTCCAATCCCAGATTAAGATCCCAGATTTCAATTGGCTGAACCGGCTTCACTCCCTTAATTCCAACAAAACCAGAATTAGCCTTAAAAACTGGCTTGGGCTGTGTCACCGTAGATGCCTTGGGCTGAACCGTTTCAGTCAAAACTTGTTGCACCCTCCCTTCAATGGCCTTCAACCGTGCCTCAAAATTGTTGCACAGATTTTGGACAACCTCCCTATGGCTTTTTTCCTTTGAAAAATCTGTTTGAATTTTGCCCAAAATCGCACAAAACTGCTGTTTCATACAATTTTCCATGTCATTTCGCAGCTTGTCAAAATGTTCTTCTTTTTGCACTTGTCTCATTTTTTCCTCCATCATTTGGGTCATCATGATTTCCATCATTTTTCTGACCTGAGCTGCCATTTCCCTCCGAACCTGAATTTGTATCGTTTCTTCTGTTTTCCCCATCATTTCAACAACTTTGTCCCAAGGCACCTCCTGGCTGCCCAGAAATTTCTCGATCCCAGTTAATCTGTCCCCCAGAGCTTTGCTCTCCTGATTCACTGTCTGAAATCGCTGCTGCATTTCACTTACTAGTGTCCAAAATTTGTCTTAGACTCCTCCCCAACAGTTTTCAGCCCAGCAGCAATTTCAGTGAATCGTCGATTCACCCCAGAGCACAGCTCACGGTTTGCATTCTGAAGTGCAGAAATTTCTTTTTGCAACTCCAATTTGTTCTCTCCCACAGCCCGAGAACAAATCCCAACCTGGTCAAAAAGACCTGAAAATCTGGCTTCAATTTCCTTTCCCTTTTCAAAATTTCGCTCAACTGCCCATCCAAAATCTTCACAGATTTCTCAAAAATCTGGGATTTTCCTTCAACCTGTCTTTCAACTTCGATTGACAAAAGTTGTTTGTGGCAGTTGGCAATATTTTCCACCGCATTCCCCCTTGCTGGCACTGTGAAATAAAATGGCTGACTGACTGCTGAATTTCCTCCTGAGTTTTCTGTTTTTGCTGTTCAAACTGGCTGCAAATTTCAGCATTTCGCCGTTCCACATTTTCCTGAATAAAATGTAAAAGTTCGCTTGTGCTCGAGAATTTTTTTCACCCAATTCTCGCTCAAAATTTTCCAGCCGATTTTCCACACACCTGGGGGGTATAATACTTTCCCAGTGAGTTAAACTTCGGTTCAGCTCAGCTAATTGGCAGTCCACCCCCTGGGCCCAATTATCCCATGCGTCCCAATCTGAAATGTCAGCCCCCCCCACCTGAACTCCTAAATCAGGTGGCTGGGGTTCCATTTCTTCGTCCTCCTCCACCTGGGTTTTTGATGCTGCCAGATTTAACACCCCCGATGATGATGCACCACAACCCAGATTTGCAGATTGCACCCCAGAAAATTTTGATTCAGAATACATTCTGGTCGATTCTGAAAAAAATGTCTGTCCATCGACAGTTATTTCGCTGTGGCTGGCTGTCCCCCTGTCTTCCAACAATAAAATTGGAGTTACCCCCTCAATCTGGGGTATTTCGGCTCCAAAATTTGGAAACTGATTTGGACCGAAAATCTGAAACCTGGGGGTATCCAACCTGCAGCCACCAAAAGTTGTTCTGTTTCTTCAAACTGGCTGAGTCCCGACCCCCTGTCACTGTCAATTTCACTGTCGCTTTGATACTGGGGGGGTGAACCCGTCCATTGTACCAACTGATTTTCATCCCCCCCTGTGATTCCTGGGGACTGGCCGTTATCATGTTAACTCCAAACACTTTTCTGGGTTCCCACCTGAAAAGTCTGCGTTCGAAATTTCTGAACACGTATCAGAACCAGACTGTGATTGAAAATTGCTGATTTCCACAGATTCAGAAGAATTCAGGTTTGCCGATTTCGAAAATTCTTCACCAACAGAGTGGTGAAGCTGCCTTGCTAACCATGTTTAGCTGAGGGCTCAACTTCCAACATTTCCACAGATTCTGTTGGTATGACCAGCAGAACCTTCTCTGTAATCATGTTTAAATCTTCAGCAAGATTACTGCTGGCTGTGCCATCAAAATTGTCCGTATTTTCTGGGCTGAAAATTTTTTGTCAACAGGGTTGGCAAAAACTCCTCTGCGTACCATGTTACCCCGGGCGCCCCCCCTGCGGGTGTCGGACAGAAAACCCCAGCCCCCTGGCCGGCTGACTCCTGCCCGTCACCCACCCCTGGGGCTGCCGTTCCCTGGCCAGGGCCCAGTGTTTTTCCGGGTGGTGGAGGGCTCAGGCCACCCCCCGTTTCGCCCACTGGTATACCCCCGACCAGAGGGGGGTGCGTAGGATCGAATTAGCTTTTTCGTGGAAATCTTGTACAAAATCAAAATTCCGCTCCAATGAAAATGTTTCTCCAAACTTTGATCCCCATGAGGCCATTTCACTCCCCTTTCTTCCGGCATGCAAAAGATTGAGAATGGGTAAGGGTGGTGTTTTGTTCACTGAAATGGTGGTCAAAAAGCAACAATGACACACCGTGAATGAGGAAAGGTGGGACCTGACCTTTGAACTTGAAATTCTCAAAAATGACAATTCTTCAATGAAATAATTCTTGAGGACTTCAATTCTCAATTGTATGCAACAAAGAAACCCACAAAAGTCTGCGGAAGCAAATTGTGCTGAATTGGAACCTCAAATTAGGCTTTTCCTATAGAACGCGCGTTCTGCGCGGAATGAAAAATTCCGTGTTTTCAAAAGCTTCCGCCCTGCCATTTTTG
>CAAHFI010343817.1:0-10396 GCA_900893395.1 Euglena gracilis
CGGATGCACATTGGTCCTCCAGCACAGGCAACAGAGTTGGTTCCACCACGGGGATCTTTGTGCGTTCATCCCACTTCGGTGCCACTTCACTGCCCGAACGGGTGATCACATGCACATGTCCAGCCAAAGGACGGGCCACTTTTCCAGGGCCACTAACCACTAAACAGCCGGGACTACCCCCCCCTCCTCGTCGGACCAAACCCACCAAGGCGCGTTCGTGCAACTCTTGTGCAATCGTTTTTTTACCTCCTCCGACAACCTGGGGGATTTTCCCAGGGGGTTGAATTCCGTTTTTTTTGTCAATTGACATGTGCTGGGGGGGCATTTTTTTGACCACCATTTTAAACTTTCTGAGTCTCTGGTACAGGGAGTGCCTCCCCATTTTTCCTCCATGTAATTTATTTACTGATTGGATGATTCTTTTGTTGCTGGGTAGGGGTGTTGGACATTTCAGAGCCCTAGGGCTTGAGCCCTTGGAAAAAGCAAGTGTTCCTGTAGGGATGTGCATGCACTCTCCTCTCTTCTCACTCTCCGTCTGAAAGATCTTGTTATTGGAATCCATACCATAGGCCCCTGTTTGGCCACTTTTGATGATGTAGATGCCTTCATGGCTGGTTGTGCGTGCCTTCGTGGCTTTTGTTGCCTTCATGGCCTGTGCGGTTTTGGCTGCCGCAGCCCACTTGAATGCATTGTGTGTTTTGAATTGTTGGCCTGGTTCCAAAGGCCGTAGTGGCCTGCTGGTTGTTGTCTCTGCCCCTTGCGGGGTCTTCTGACCACTGTCTGCAAGGGTCGTGGCCATCACTTTGGGGGGTTTGGGTTGTGGAAGTTTCATTTGGGGAAATTTCTTTTCGGGAAGGGGCAACCACGGTTCGCCATAGTCGACCCGCGCCGGCAGGCTGTCCACTGCTGCTGCTTCTGCTGCTCCCTCTTGAAGTTCTCCAGCGCTGTTCGTCTTGGAACTTGCATCTTTCTTCGAAATCTTTCAGATACTTCAACAATTTCAGCTTTGAGGTTTCTGCGCGAGAGTCTTTTTCTGAATAATTTGAATTGATTGATTGACTTCTTTTTTT
The DNA here is from genome assembly GCA_900893395.1 of Euglena gracilis. Taxonomy (NCBI): domain Eukaryota; phylum Euglenozoa; class Euglenophyceae; order Euglenales; family Euglenaceae; genus Euglena; species Euglena gracilis. Next base: position 1,071 of record CAAHFI010343817.1, read on the forward strand.
TTTCAATTGATAAGGCGTTTGACTTTCCTTTCTTCTGGGTGTCGAAGGGCAAATTAAGAGTCAGCCAACTCTGGCGAAAAAGGCACTAAGCGGGACTTCCAACCCCAACGCAGCAAACAATCCAAACAACACCGCCTCTGGGAGGCATTTTCCGCCACCGCTTTTATTGCGGGGGCTTTGATATTCAGCTGGTTCTTCTCGTTCTGGGATTTGATATGACTTTGTTTGTTACCCTCGATGTCTTGAGTTGAAGCGCTCTGTCCTTTCTCCTGGGTTTAAAAGGACAGTTAGAAATCAGCCAGCTCCGGCGAAAGGCACTGAGCAGGGCCTCCTCACCAAACGCAGCGAGCAGTCGCACAGCACCGCTTGCGAGCAAGGCATGTCCTCGCAGTAACTGTTCTGCGCTCCAAGGGCTTAGATCTCTTCCAAAGTAAATGGTTGCCGTTTCTGTCAGGCAAAGGCGAGTGGCAGAGCTGATGTGCCCGCCGAGTTTCCCAAACCGAATGAAGTTGTGGGGGAACAGTTTTTTTTAAACTGCAAGAACCACAGGCTTTCGGACTCCCACGACAGAGGAAGGGGAGGAAGGGACCAAGAGGGCGAAGCACAAGAAGATGGTGAGGTCCTGCTTTCCTTGCCGGCTGTTCTGTTCTGTGTTTGTGCGTGCGCGGGGGGTGCTTCTTACTGCGCCTTTGTTGCCGGAGTTGGCGATGATGAGGCCTCCTCCGACACCTTGGCGAAGCTGAACCGTCGTGGCCCCGCCCCCCCCCTCCCATGGTCGCTTGGTGGGGGCCCCCCCCTCGATGGGGATGGTTGTCTCTTTCTGGTGTGTTCTGGGTGGGTGGTTGGGGCTGCTTGGTTGGGGGTCCCCTTTCTGGTTGGGATGTCTTTCTTTTTCTGCTGATTTTTTGGGTGGGAGGGTTGGGCTCACCATCTTCTTGTGCTTCGCCCTCTTGGTCCCTTCCTCCCCCTTCCTCTGTCGTGGGAGTCCGAGACCATTCGGGCTCCGCACTGCGAGATGGTGAGGTACTGTGCACCCCCCTTTGGGCCATAATATTTTGAATTTTTGATACGACCCCAAGTCGCAAATAATGGCTTGGAAGGCCCCAAAATTTTTCCACTGACCCAGCTGCTGGACTTCTTCCACTTGCAAACCAGCATTTTTCCACCATAAAACCCCAGCCCCTCTGGTGCTGTGGGGTTTCCAGTGGGTGGTGTCCACCCCCCCTCTTGCAGAATTTCTTGGTAAGGGAATTCACCCTTTCTGATGTCAAAGGTCTTTTACCATCCAAAGACCATAACAAATTATTTTTGTTCCCAACCATGTGGGCTGTCCTTTCCACATACTCTTTCAATAAATGCCAGGGGCTGATGAGGGGGTGTGTGGCAAATTCAAAATCTCCTCCCATCTTGGGAATTGCCACCCTTTCCTTTGCAATAAAATGAAAATTTTTTCTCCCACGAAACTGATTTTCGCTGTGTCCTGGCTAAATCAACCCCCCTGTGGAGGGCCAACAGCCTCCAACAGATGATGAGTCTGTTTCTGAGCTCTTTCACAGATAGGTCTGAGAGGGGTTTGGATTTCCTGATGATGTTTTCTAAGAAATCAGTGGGGTCCCAAAAATGGGCATACTTGCAGACATTGGAATTCCATTTCCTTTTCAATGGAGACAAAAGAGGGGAAAACCTCAATGACCCAAACCCTGGGAGTAATAAAACTGCTGCATATGCATTTCGTGCAGTGTTGAGGCTGTGGGCAGCCAGATCAAGGATGGCCTCGGCCATCTTGTGGACTGTGCAGTCCTGCAGGGGCACCCCTTTGTGCAACAATTGGCCCATCAAAGTCCTGAAGGCTGAGTCATATCTTTTGACATTTCCCAGATTTTTTATGTAAGTGTCGATACTGGACATCGAAACTTCCTGGGATTGTAATATTTGCCTGACACAATCAAGCAGGCCAAATTCCACCTTGGGGGGGCATCTCCTCCCCCCAGCAGTTGGTGAACAGACCCCACTGGGGGGGTACTAGCAAAACTTGCTGCCTGGCTGCCTGATTGACATTAATTGGCGCCACCATGATGTCGAAGCCCAGTGGGGTACGATCAACAGACAAATTAGGTCTGGGTTTAACATTAATCTCTGAACCCATTGGGGAATGATGCTCCAGGGGGGTTTGCATAAACTGGGGGGAGGCCCCTCAAATCTGCCTTCAAGGCATCCACCAGCAAAGCCCCTTGGTGGGGGTATCGACAAACAAACTTGGGGAATTTTTTGTTGCTGGGTGTGCAAAACATGTCCACCTCTGGGGTGATTTCCTTTCTGAAAAACTGAACAATTTGGTGAAAGATGTTTAGGTTTAGGGTATAATCCCCTGGGTCCTTTTGCTCCCTGGTCAGGGAGTCTGCCAATTGCTCCTTTGTGGGAACCCAAACCACCTGCAAATTGATTTGCTTTTCTTGGCAATGATACAGCAGGGGTTTTAAGATGGAATTTAGGTATGGCTTTTTGCCTCCCCATTTTGTTAAATAACTTACAGCCACCTGGCTGTCCACGTGGAGCACAATTGTTTGTTTTGGTTTGGCTAGTGCCTTTACTGTTTCCACTGCAGCTTGTAATTCTTTTTGATTTATGTGAAGGACATGCAGGTCCCTCCAAAAATCCTGCACCTTTTGGCCTGAAGCTTTGTCCAGCCCCCCCCACTGCCAGGTGCTGCTGTCCGAAAAGAGTTCCTGAGAGGCCTGGGACTGAAATGCCCTGCCCACACCTGGCTGTAAAAAGGCTTTTAACTCCACAATTTGATCTTTGACCCCCTGGGGAATGGTCAGGGTGTGGTCCCAACCCCACTTTGTGTGCAAATCCACCATTTTGCAAAGTTGATCTGTCAGAATTCTGAGAAATGGCATTGAAACTAAATAGCTTCTGACTTGTCCCACAATAGAACTGAGTTTTCTGCAGCTCATTTTCTGTGCTGTGAGCACTTTGCCTAGCTCCTTTCTTAAGGATTTTAGTTTTTCCTGAGGAATTTCCAATTGGCCTTTTTTCAAATTGATCCATTGGCCCAAATGTTTTATTTCCTGTGTGGGTTCCAGACAGGATTTGGGGAGGTTTAATCTGAAACCTGCCAGTAAAAGGTCTGTTTTTACTTCTGCCAAATGTTGGGCTGCTGTCTTTTTGCTGGGGGCTAACAGCAAAATGTCGTCCAGGTAGATGAAAACTACCTTGCCTTCCTTTCTCCATTTTCTTTCCCAGACTCTCATAAGAGTCATAAATTTTTGTGGCAGGCTGCTTATACCAAAGCATGCAGCTTGAAATTGCCACGTTTCCCCCCCACCTGCATGCACACATGTTTTTCCAGACTGCTGTGCAGTTTTAAGTGGAAATATGCATCTTTCAGGTCTATTTTTCCACAGAACCAACCTTTTCTTAGATATGGGAAGATGTTTCCCATGTGTTCCAATCTGAATTTCTGGGGGGTGAAATGGAGATTTAACTGTCGACAATCTGAAATCAGTCTTTCCTTGGTCTTTTCCCCTTCCTTTTTGGAAATGATAAAATAAGGGACAAAATGTTTTGCCTCCTCTGGGGTGATTTGCCTGGTTGCCCCTGCACATTCGTATTCTCTCAGAATTTTCTGGGCAGTCCTTATTTCTTGGGGAGTTTTGAAGGGAACTTTTAAGGACATCTGAGGGGGGAGGGGAAGATCTGCCCTGACCCCTTCCCTTATCAGGTTTAATACCTCTGTGCTGGCTCCTGCCTCGACCCAATGGGGAATGCTGGCCTGCAGGGCCCTGTAGGGGGCACCCCTGGGTGTAATGTGTCTGGGGATTCCAAGGCCCCATCACTGGGGTCCTTCCCCTGGCTGCCCCATCACTGGGGTCAGCTCTGGCTGCCCCATCACTGGGGTCACCTCTGGCCCTGCCATAGGGCTGCTCAAAGACAGGCTTTCCCCCTGTGTTTGAAAGATGGGGGAAGGTCTGTGTCTGCAGTGGGGAGGTACATATAAGGCTGGGCTGATTATCTTCTGGGGGGGCTTGTCTGAGCCAATCTTGGGCCTCCCCCCCAAGGGCTGTGGTCTTGAATGCATTGGCCTCCCATGGCCACCTGATTTTGATTGAAATGGCCTCCATTGGCCTTGATATTTTCCCCCTGGCCTCCATTGGCCTCTTGGATATAATGGCCTCCATTGGCCTTCCCCTGAAAGGGGGCTGCTTGCTTGGATGGGCAGCTCCTGAGGGGTTTATGTTTGAGAGAGCTGTGGGGTAAGTTGGACATACCTTTCCCCAGTGGGATCTGTCCAGGTTTGGACACAGGCTGCCATAGCCTTGCACTTGGGCCCACTGCCCTCTTGGATGATGGCTGCCATAGCCATGATTCTGGGCCCCAGGCCCTGTCCAATGATGGCTGCCATAGCCTTGATTTTGATTTGAATCCTTTGGATTTCTGATATTTCTTGAGAGGCTGCCATAGCCTTTGCTTTTTCCCCTGGAAGGGGGGGACATAGAAAAAGGGGGGAGTCTGTTGGACCTGTGATGGTCTTCCCCTTCTGTCTTCTTGTCCTGACCACAGTTGTCCATGTTCCATGGCCATTCTCATGTTGAGAGGGGGATTTTGAAATCGCTGATGCTCTGGGGGGTGGGGGGGTTGCGATGGCCACGGACAGTGTGCTGCCGCCCCTCCAGCTTCTGCAGCTGCTGCTGTGTCTCCACCTTCCCCAGCTTCAGCTGACTTCTTGGAAGTTCTTTGAAGTTCTTCTTGAAATTCAGAGTTTCTTTGAAATTCATTCTTCATGGAAGTCCAGTTGTTGATCTCTGTTGTGGCAATTGCAATACTTCTGGGAATAATTCCAGTTGAACTCGAAGAGTTGAATTCTTCCGTCAGGAAGTTGAAGTTCCGAAAAAGTTCGGTCCACCAGTTGGTCAAAGTGATGGTCTTCGGGAAAGTAGTACTCCTCGTAAAATAATTCCACTTGAACTCGTAAAAGTAAAACTCTTTCTCCTTGAGGTCGAAGGGCAGAAATAGGAATCAGCCAACTCCGGCAACAAAAAGCAGTAAGAAGCACCCCCCGCGCACGCACAAACACAGAACAGAACAGCCGGCAAGGAAAGCAGGACCTCACCATCTCGCAGTGCGGAGCCCGAATGGTCGCCCAAAATACTTCAGCATTGGACCAAAGCCCACAGATCAGGGGCTTTTCCCCCAAGCCTGTACACAATTTGGCCAAAGGCTGGGGAGATGGAATCAGGGCCAAGGAGGTCACCGTTACAGGGGCCATGGAGGCAAATTTTACAAGCAAATCCCCTCAGGAAGGGGCAGAAAAGGTCTGTCAAACCCCCCAATTCATCTTACAAACAGCCCCTCTCAAGGGGACAAGGGGGCCACAGCAGCCCCCCCAGATTTCCAGTGGGGTTGGAGGCCAAGAAGCAATCAAGGCCTGGAAGACCAACAGATGCATTATGGAAAAAGATATATACATGGAGGCCTTGGAGAGCCAGCAGGGTGGACCACATGGCCACCAAGAAGCTAAAGGGCATCATCCCCAACCAGCAGGGTGGACCCACAGTGGCCACCAAGAAGCTAAGAATGCTGCTGGAGAAATCCCCCGAGGGACCCACAGAGGCCCTCTGCCAAAAAAAGGGGGAAAAAGGGACCCACAGTGGCCCTTTCAATGGCCCAGCCTCAGGAGGAAAAGGGACCCACAGTGGCCCTTTTGGAGGGAGGGGCAGGAACCCCTCCAGCAATTATTTCTCAATTCCCGATGGTTCAATCAAGGGGGGGACCCACAGAGGCCCCCCTATGGTATGTCAACCAACGACAACAACATGGAGAAGACCAGATAGGCCAAACAGGGGCATTAAGCCCTATGGTATGTCTTCCAACAACAAGATCATCCAGAGAGGTGAGCAGAGAGGGAGAGAGTGCATGCACATCCCCCCAGAAAAAATTTCTTTTTCCAAGGGCCCAAGCCCTAGGGGACCTAGGGGTGCAATGTCCAACACCCCCAACCAGCCCCCCCAGAATCATCTTATCCAGAAAATAAATTCAATGGAGGAAACATGGGAGACACCCCCTCCATCAAAGGCTGCAAAAAAGCCAAAAATGTCCAGCACCCCCAGCCCAGCCCCCCCAAAATCATCTAATCCAAGAAATAAATTCCATGGAGGAAAAATGGGGAGACCCCCCCTCCATCAAAGGCTACAAAAAAGCCTGAAATGGTGGAGAAAAAATGCCCCCCAACAACATGTCAACTAATCAGGGATGGCATTCAACCCCTTGGGTAAACCCACCAAAATTGTCCACCCACCCAAAACCCAGGGCAAATTTGAACCTGCACCAAGCAGAAAAAATACTGCTGGATTACGAAAAATCTGGATCCGTAAAGAGGGTGAGGGATTCAACCACCCAGCACCTAATCCCCTGGTTTCTGATTTCGAAACCAGAAGGGGAACAGACAAAATGGAGACTAATAAGCGATTGCAGGGAAATAAATCAAAGGTTCCAAGTGAAACCTTTCAAGCTGGATCACATCCAGCACATTTTTCCAGTTTTGCAAAAAGGCCACTGGGCAGCAAAAATAGACCTAAAAGGATGCTTACTTCCACATCCCAGTGAGCCAGGCCCTAAGGCCATTTCTAAGACATCAGGTGGGGGGGCAGACCTGGGAATTCCAGGCAGGCTGTTTTGGCCTGAATGTAATGCCCCAATTTTATGTCAGTAATGAAGACATTCGAAAAGCTGTGGAGGAAAAGGGGCATCCAGGTATTTATTTACCTGGACGACATTTTACTGGTGGCCCCAACACAAAACATCTTACAAAATCACCTGAACACAGTGGTCAGGGATTTAATCAAATCAGGATTCAAAATCAATGTGAAAAAGTCCACCCTGGAGCCCACCCAAATCGTAAATCATCTTGGATTTCAACTAAACTTCCAAGAGGGAAAATTACAGGTGCCCCCCAGAAAATAAAAACAGTAAAAAAGGAGCTGGGAAAAATGGTGAAAAAAGATTACATGTCAAAAAGGCAACTGGCTGCCATTTTGGGCCAAATCAGATGCAATCTAATGGCCTTGCCCTTTCTAAGGGCCTTTACGGATGCCCTGGCAATTTTTTGGTGGAAAATTCCACAGCCCTGGGACTCAAAACATCCCATTTCCCAAAGAATAAAGGACCAATTAAGGAAATAAAAATTCTGCTGGACACCTGGGGGGCAGACCCTTCCCCCAAAGTGCAACCAGGGAGTTGCACTCAGACAGCAGCACCCATGCCTGGGGGGGGCTGGACATTCGAACAGGCAAAATTGTGCAAGAATTTTGGAGGGAAAACTCCATTTTGCACATAAATGTCAAAGAATTAAGTGCAGCAATAAGCACAGTTCAAAGCCTCAGCCAGCCAGGAGAAACTGTGTCCCTGTCAGTGGACAATCAAGTAATTTACTATTACTTAACAAAGGGGGGGGCAGAAAAGACCCTTCAATTCCATGCTAAGCCCTTTTTCAAATGGTGCATGGAGCACAACATAAACCTGCAAGTAAAGTGGGTCCCATCAAAGAATGCCTGGCAGACCCCATAAGCAGGTGGGAATGGACAGGGGGATTATTCCCTGGACCCCAAACTTTTTCAATGGCTGAGCAGCAGTTCAAAAATTACATAAACATGAAAACAGACCTTTTTGCCTCACCAGGCAACAAAAAACTGCCACAATTTGTGGCCAGGTGGCCCCACTGGGAGCCACAGCAGTGGATGCATTGCAATGTCCACTGGACAACATGGGGGACTTTATGCAAACCCCCCCTGGTCTGTAATTCAAAAATTTCTCCCCAGATTAAGAATGTTTCCACAAGCCAAAGTTTTGATGGTCACCCCCTACTGGGATTCAGCCACATGGTGGCCCCAGTTAATAAAAATGAAAGTACCAGGGACCCCCTGCCTGAAAATCACCCCTTACAAGGGTATGTTCACCAATTGCAGGGGGGAAAAATGCCACCCCCAGGTGGCCCCTGCTTTGCATGATTTGCTCAGGCAAATTTTGGAGGGGAAACAAGTACAAAATTCGACCATTAACGATTTCCTGGGAAGAAACCCCAGTTTAAAGCGTTATCAAAGCGCTTTTACGCTTTTATGGGTAATTTGGACAAAATGGGGGTACCCCCCCCTGAAGCCACCACTGACCAAGTGGTTGACGCTTTAATTCAACTATTTCAATTTTCAAAGGCCCAAGCACGCAATGCATACAGTGCTATGCTATTGATCCCTGGCTTTGGGGCCTGAGGTTCCATGCCATGTTGGCACCTTATAAAAGGCTTTGGAACCAAAATTGGAGAAATATGGTGCATTCTGGGATCCCCTCCCAATCCTCCTGGGGCTGGCACAGTCCCCCCTGCCCTCTGATATATGTACATTGCGTACACAACTCATTTTCTGTTCACGAATCCTCTGCTTATACAGAAGTTCTGATTTGGCACAGGTCCAAAGAACCACCAGTGTGTTGGGGGGGCACCCTACATCAAAATTAAACGTAAAGGTCAAAAACTCCACAAGTGGGAGCGAGTTGTCTCCATTCCCCAGTGCCCCAAATCACCCTTTCATTTAATTATGGCTTATGTGGCAGCAACACGTTTCTTTATGAAACCTGGGGGCCCCCTTTTAATTACGTTAAAACCCCCCTACAAAGCCATTAAGGCAGATACCATTGCTTCTATCACCAAAGCTTTTTGACCAAACAGGGGGTACCCCCCAGGTTTGGGGACCCCACTCCACCAGAGGGCAGGGGTTGGTTTGCTAAAAAAATTGGGCCTTTCTGCCCAAGAAGTTTGTGAAATTGGTCAATGGAAGGGGTGGAGGCTTTCACAGCCCATTATCAAAGACTTGGTGCCCAAGGTTCTTTGGAGAATGCCCTGGCCCCCCTTTTTTCAGTGCACAATCTGGCCTCACAATGGCAAAATGCGTAGGCAAAGGGTCGGGACGCCCAGTGGGCTCTCGTCTCCCTCGAGGCAGCCGAAAAGGGAGGAAGGGACACCGAGGGCGAAGCACAAAGACATTGTGAGCCCGACCCCCCCACCATAACGAAAATTTGTCTTCAAACGCCCTCGGTCAGAAGATGGGGGCAGGGGGGGGGGGGGGGGACCCCCCACAGAAAGAACAGCGCCATGGTCGCCACGTCGAGACAATGCAGCCAACTCCGGCGAGGCGGCACTAAGCGGGACCTCCTAACCCAGCGCAGCGAACAATCACACAACAAACCGCCGGCGAGCAAGGCATGGCCTCACAATGTCTTTGTGCTTCGCCCTCGGTGTCCCTTCCGCCCTTTCTCAGCTGCCTCGAGGGAGTACG
>CAAHFI010344904.1:0-14304 GCA_900893395.1 Euglena gracilis
GATGTACTTCGGATTTTTTTTCCATTTTGTGGCACGTTTTGGGCATTTTTTTTCACATTTTGTGCATTGTCAGGCATTTTTTTTCCTTCAAATTCGCCAAACATGCGCATTTTTTGCGAGGCTGCCCCCCCCCCCCAGACCCACCACCACACATTCTTTGCCCGTATCCCGGCCGTATCTCTGGCGGTGCCTTCCCCTGCGCACGCGGCCGCCCCGACCAGTCTCCAGGACTTTGTGGCGGAGATGGTCAGAGCCCACCTGGAGCAGCTCGCCCGAGCCGCTCATGGCTGCCCTGCCGGCAAAGAGCGGTGCCCCTGCGGCCACGTCAGTGTTCTCCACCAGGGATTTTTGCATTTATGCAGCCCCCCCCCCCCAGTAAAAGCATCGGGCCACTCGACGTTCTGGGTCCAGAGTTTTTTTTTCAAAAGGTTGGCCTGGGGCGGGTGGGTGGATCTGGCCCTTCCCCTTCCATCCCCCCAGAGGGGGAGACGGTGTCAGGGCGAGCAGAGAGGCTGGAGGGGGGTTTCCTCTATTTTCAGTGCGAAGCGCCGAGGGAAAATTTAGGGTCAAAATTGACCCCCCCCCCAACAGGGATCCCCCCGAGCCCCCCCCCCCCGGGGGGTGTCTCTCGACCCCCTCCCCCCGGGTCCTAAAAAAACTTCTGGATGGGTTCAAATTGGCGGGCCATGGCGCCTTTGAATGTGTTTCTCTCTTGCTGGAAGCCCTCTGAAATTTCTCATAAAACCTCGAGATTGTTGCCTTGCTGGACAAATTTTGTCCAGAAGGGGAGTTCAGGAGTTGGCAGCCATGAGGCTGACTCCTCCTGCATACCCAGGCCACAGCCTGGTTCCCTGTATGTAGCGACCAGCTACCCCACTCCTTCATTGTTTATTTGTTTGTTTTTTTATTTATTTATTTATTTATTTATTTATTTATTATTTATTTATTTTCATTTCATTTATTTAGTTATTTGTTTGTTTGTTTGTTTGTTTTATTGTGCGGGGTTGCACCACCACGACCACACACCTTTTGGACGGCGGTGGCGTCACGTGGGCACCGGGATCTGTCTGCCCTCCCGCTCCGGCCTGCCCCCCCATCGGACGCCCGGCTGGCCCAGCTGCAGGCCCGGGAAAGACGAGCTGGCAGGGGGCGTGGCGCAGCTCGGCGCTGCGCTGCGCGACGAGCTGGCGGAGCTGCGGGCGGAGGTGGGGCGGGAGGCGCGGGGCGTGCGGGAGGCCGTTGAGCAGCTCGAGTCGAAGGCGTGGCGTGCCGCGGGACCTGCGCGGGGCTGTGCGGGAATCCCCGCTACCTCATGGGTGGGTCCATACCATTGCTTAACACCTGTCCCACCCCACCCCCCGGGGGGGGGTGACTGACTGGTTTTTTTTGGCCCAGAGCCCCCCCCTGGAGGTAGGGTAGGCCCAAAAAATGATGCAGTGGCTCGCCTGGCGCTGAAGGTGCCGGAAATTTTTTGGGTTTTTTTGAGATTTTTTTTTGGCAAAATTTCATTGCTTTCCTGAAGAGTGGCCGATCCCCACCGGGGGGGGGGGTAAAGTGACTGACTGGTTTTTTGGGACAAAGTGACTGACTGGTTTTTCCAGAGTGGAGAGTGACCCCCCCCCCGGGGGTCGCTAAAGCAATGGTATGCTGGTGTCCCCCATCCCCCCCCCTGCCGGGTGCTCCCCATATTTCTGGGGGCGCCAATTTTCCCGCCAAATTTTTCTTTCGGCGCCACAGTCGTTTTCCTTGCGCCGGTGGCTGTGGTGGATGGGGGGTCGACCCCCCCCCACCAAAGGCCTTCCCGTCCAGCCCTGGGGACCACGCAGTCTCTCGCACGGGTCCACCCAAGGCCACTGGTGGGGGGGGTCGGTGCAAGGCTGAACGGTAATCCCAGAAACCTTGTGGGTATTGGGTAGGGGGCTCCAAACCTCCCGGGATTTCTCTAGGGCGCCGATTTTTAGGTCGAAATTTTCCTTGCACAGGGCGTGGGTGATGTGTGTGGGGGGGGATCCGACTCCCTCCAACTCCGCAGTGGGGGTTGACCCCTCGACAAGGCCTTCCAGTACAGCCTTTGTGAGAGGGACTCAAGCGTGGTTTTTATTGTCAAATTCACATTTACCTTGTTTTGTTTGTTTTCCGGGAATTTTTCGAGTTCTTTTAGGAATTATTTCCTGATGAGAATTGCTTTTTGGACCATTTTCGTGCAGTCGTTAATTTTTTTCAAGTCTTCAAGTCTTTTGGCCAAAAGTCGCACATTGGTTGTTTTTTTCTTCAAAATCTGTTCCGAAAAATCCAAAAATGATGTTTGTTCTCTAACTCTCTATAATCTAATAATTCTTGAATTTACAGATATATCTTTTTTTTGTGCATTTTTTTTACCTGTGTTTTCATCAAGGCACCCGTTTTCTGTGTGGTGGCGACAAACAGAAATTTGTGAAGTGGGCCGACCTGAGGTGGGATGCTACCCCAACCCGCCCGACCACAAGTAACACAGAGTATGTGGTATACTGTAAGAGTATGTGGTATCCTCTGACTGAATACTTGACAAACAGTTTTGGGCAAAGTTCAGAATTTGTCCCAATAACATCTGATCTTTCGTTTGACGTGTCTGGCAGAACGCCTGGGGTGGGTGTCTGTTTTTCCTTTTGGCATCTCTCTGTTTCACAGGTCAACGTGGTCGCCACCCGGCAGGGTTCTGATGAAGCCCGGAACCACATCGAGCAGGAAAAGTGGTCGGCATGATGGGCGTTGCTCTGAACCAGAAGGACTTTCCCCAAAGGAGGGAAGGTAATGCAAACTACCAAAACAAATGCTCCTGAACTGTGGTATTTTTATGGTCTAATTGTGCCAGCATAAACCCTGATATCCGGGCAAAACGTGGAAAGGCCTCGTAGCCAACGATATCTTGTGATGAAGCGTGGCCATAAAAATTAAAGATTTGAATGATCATCATCGCAGTCTTAAATTTTCTGGCCAAGCAACATCAAGTGCGCCAAGGCAAGTTAGTTTGATTTGTAATGCCTGATCACTCTGTGGTTTTTAATCACCTCTCTCCATCCGCTCCTCAACATCAGGCATGGGTTCTGTAGAGGGGAGGGGGAGTCTGACCAACCCTCCCAATTCAGGTCCCCCTCCCGCATTTAGCATGTCGAAACCCTGCCCACGTTTGTTTCCCTCAAAGCACTGCCATTGGCGGACCCTATCCCTGCTCTTAAATTGGGTCAAAAGCAAGGCAAGCTCGAACAAACAGAAAGTCAGAAAAGTGGAATTCATTGTCTGAGAAGTCATTACACGCGGCTCCTACCACGCTGCTTCATCAACCACGTGGGAGGGAAGGCGCCTTTTCCGGGTTTTCAATTTGGAACAATTTGTGTTTTGTGTGTGGTCACACTTTTTTTGAGGGTCAGTGTTGCCCGCCCCCCCCCCCCACATGTACAGCAGTCCCAACTGTTGTGCGCCTCCACGGACAGCGCCCATGCTGCGATGCTGGCCCAGCTGCAAGCCCAGCTGGCGGCTCAGGCGGAGGAGGTCCGGAGCCTGCACACCGGGCCCGGCGCCACCCGGGAGAGGAGATGGGGTGTCTCTCGGCCGGTCGGCGCGAGGCGGGGACTCGAAGCTCCTCGAGGTGTGCATCAGTGGGTGTTGATTGGGGCGATTCCTCCCGTCCCAGGCTTCTTTGGGTGGCAAACGCGTTTTTTTTTGCATTTTCTTTGTGTTGTTCGATTATGGCAAGTTTTACATGTGTGCACACACACAACAAGTGGGTAGTTTAATTCCCCCCCGGGGGGTATTAAGCTTCCCACTTGCCATACACACGTGTATGTGTATGTATGTAGATAGCGTTTTTTGTGTTTTTTTTTGCTTTTTTTGTGTTTTTTTTTCCTGGCGATTTCTGTATTTTGATTGGATTTTTGATTTTTGGATAATTTTTCTCTCAAAAATACTTTTATCATCAAAATTTTGTTGTTTTACCCCTGATTTTCCATGAATTTTTTCATTTTTGTCATTTTTACAATTTTTATTAAAATTGAAGGACTTTATATGCAACTTGCGTTTTTTTTTTTGCGTTATTTGCGTTTTTTTATTTGCTTTTTTTGTGCCGCTTTTTGAGGGTCCAATGTTGCGTCCCCCCCCCCTGCTTCTTTGACTCGAAAGACTCCCCCGGGGGTCTTCAAAGAAGCCTGCTCCTGTCCCGACCACCTCGGAGAGCGTCCGAAATATTTTGGTCCGGAGAATGTAAAGTGGCCCAAAGGTCAAACTGAAGTCAGTCTGTCTCCAATCGCAGCCCGTATGAGGTCTGCTGGGCATTGCATGCCTTCTCTGCTGTCCACCCAACCCTTTTCTGAATATGGAAAATGGAGGATGGGGTGGGTGCAGCCCACGAGGCTGGAGGTGCTTTTGGGCTTGGCGCCGAGCAGCCATCCATGAATTGTGAAAAAAAATGAATGATTTTTTTCTGGGTAAATTCGCACATCCACCCATATTTCACCTGTGTATTTCCACAATGCCTTTGTAGATTTACCATACCCCCCAAAGAGGCCCCAAATTTTTGCCCCTCCTCCCAGGGGTATTTTCATCAAAGATCTGAAAAAATACAGAACGAGCTAAAAATGAATCCCCCCAAAATGCGTGGTTTTCCTTCTCAATTTGCGATTCTTTCTTATTCTTTTCGTTCAAAGTTTTCATTTTTGTGTTCTTTTTTTTAAACGGTGAAAAATCTGGCTTTTGGGACCTCATTTTGGGCAAAAAGCGAAAAAGCAGGAAAATATTTGAGTTTCAAGCAAAAATCCAAAAAAATGCACCACCAAAAAAATAAGCCCTCCCATTGTGATCTTCAGCAACCGACCCCCCAAAACGTTCACGTGGGCTCTGATAATTTGCAGGCTCTCCATGACGTGAAAAGAGAACAACCTTCTTCACCGAAATAGTCAGGGCTCTGTGTTCTCTCTCCGCAGGCCAGCGACACATTGAAATCCCTTCAGGAAGGGCTGAGCGAAATCGCTGCAGACCTAACTGCCTGTCCCCTGTGTGTTGTGGCGTTCCCCGGCATGTGCTTCGCCATGTCTAAGTCAATCTTCGTACACTGTTCCGGCGCTGGTTGACAGGCGGGGGCATGCCCCGGACTTTTTTCCAAATATTCAAAAATAATTATTATTTTGCAAAAGTCAGCATTTTTTCACCCCCATGTTGTTTTCTTTGGTGTCCACTCTATTTTTTGTTGCGGGGTTGGGTGTGTTTGTTGCAGGCTTCTTCTCAGAAGACCCCCCCCCGGGGGGAGTGGGTGGGTGGGTGGGTGGGTGTGGGTGGGGCCGGACCCTCCTGGAGGGTCCCAGGCCGGGTATGGGTTTCGGTGCAAAGTGCCGAAAATTTTGGCAAATGGCTTTAGATGGCCGATTCTTGGGGGGGGTCCTCCAGGGGGTCCCGCGGCAGGCTGGGAGGGTGGAGGGACCCCCCTGCCCCGTGGGGGGATCCTCTCTCCCCCCCCGGAGTCTTAAAAAGAAGCCTGGTTTGCTGTGTGGCGCGTGATCCACGCGTGACCTGCATGTCACACGCATGACCACGCTCTGCCTGTGGCCTGCAGGCAGTGGGGTCGGCCCGCCTGGCGGGCGGAGGTGGGCCGGGTGCGGCAGCGGGAGCGGGCGCAGGCGGAGCAGGAGCGCCAGGCTGCCCGGGCCCGAGCCGGCCAGCGCCGGGCGGTCCTCGGCCTGCGGCTGGAGGACGACCTGGACGACGAGGACGGGGCCGCGGTGAGCCTTGCGGGACCGCTGGCGGCGTTGCAGGTGTGGATGTACGACTGCTCCATTTCAACCAACAAAGAGGACGAAGAACGTGGTCATACCCGTGGAATAATTCTGTCCTTGTTCGGAGAATATTCGGATCACATCCGAAAAAACAAGAAAAAATATCTCATAATATGGCTGACAAAATTGATATACAAAATATATGATATACAAAATACTTGATACACAAAATACATGACATACAAAATACATGTTATACAAAATATATGATATACAAAATATGTGATATACAAAATTTTGATGTACAAAATATATGATATACAAAATATATGATTTACAAAATATTGCCACAATAGTAGCGTTCGGGGTGCTCTTGGCCGTCGCAGGAGAAGGTGAGCGGCCTGGAGGCGGCCCTGAAGCAGCCCCGGCCCAACGTGGCCCCGAGCCTGGGCTGGGGAAGCAAGTGGTGGAGCTGGGTCAGACGTGTGGCGCGCTGCAGCGGTCGCTGGGCGCGGTCCAGGTCGGTCATTGACCCGTCCGAGCTTACGGATGAATTATTTGACATACACCAAAAGTAACCCTCCAGTTGGCACCTGCGCATTTTTTTTGCAAATTTCTCGGGTTGCCAGGGTTGCACTTATTGGGCACGGTGCATTTATTAGGGGCGTTCCAGAGATGCCTAAAAATGTCTTCTTGTTCCAAGGATGCCTTTTTGTTGCGATACCGCCATTTTGAGTTTTCTGTAAATGGATGGCAAAGCTATCATTGTTTTTCTGTATGCAGGTTTGCAGCGCTGAAAAGTTGGTGGTTTTTTTTGTTTGGGGGCTGTACACCCGTCAGGGCTGGCCACAGCGGCCTGGGGCTGTGTCATACAACCCCACCCCTAACCATGAAGCCCGGGCCGGCACATTTTAGTTCGGTGGAATCAAAACACAGGCATAGTCGAGAAATATGCGGCGGCGGCGCCTGGTTTTTCCATGTCCCTGGCACTCTCCCACACTCAGTCAAGGCCTCATGACCGCATGTCATGTCACCCTAGTCACACGCGGTCACACATGTCGCATGCAGTCACGCGTGCTCTTGAGCCGAGTGGACCCCTCAAACCCCGCTTGACCCACCGCCCCGCCTCCTCCGCAGCAACGCCTGGCCAAATTGGAGGCCCGCCGCCCCCGGGAGGAGGACGAGGACGGGGCCCAGCTGGAAGGCCTCCGCCGCTGCCTGGAGGACCACGGCGGCGTGCACACGGAGCTCCGTGGTGTGGCCGCCGCGGGATTGCCGCGAGGGCCGGTGGCCGGCATTCTGTCCCCGGGGGCATACGATCTTGGTCGAAGCTAGCTGGGATGTCGGTGAGAAGCCCCACACAAACTTTCCCGACCCCGATGCCAGCCTCTGGGAGGCGGGAGGGTTGACCAGATTGGCAGGTGCCCCTCCCCAGGGCTGCCGCCAGGCTGCTTTTTACCACAACCCCAGGGGGGGGAGAGGGTGCCTTGTGCTATGTGGCGCCTGCCCATAGCAGGCATACCCCCCCCCCCCGGGTGTCGAAGTTGGACCCCGGTTCCTGCCGACCAAGCGAATTTTCCTTTGAAAATGGCCATTTTCGGGCCGAAGGTCATGGGATGGGCAGTCAATTTTTCTTCTTTCTTTGCCCAGTGGGGTTTTTGTTGATTGTTCTTTTTTTTTTGCGTCGCTTTCTCAAACTGCCCCGGATTTGTTGTTCCCCCTCATGCAGGGAGCGTGCTGGCCCTTGGCAAGCGGCTTGCGTGGCTGGAGACACACCTGACCACCACAGAGGAAACACTCCATGCCCTTCGGGCGGATGCAGAGCGAGACCGCCTGGAGACGAAGCAGGTCGGTACGCATGCGTGCGTGCGTGCGTGCGTGCGTGCGTGTGCGTGTGTGTGTGTGTGTGTGTGTGTGTGTGTGTGTGTGTGTGTGTGTGTGTGTGTGTGTGTGTGTGTGTGTGTGTGTGTGTGTGTGTGTGTGTGTGTGTGTGTGTGTGTGTGTGCGTGCATGTGTGTGTCTGCGTGCATGTGTCCCTGAGTGTGAGCCATTTGCATGCATGCGATGTGCGTGCGTGTGCGTGTTTTGTGACTGTAGCGTTGAATTTTCTTGCTCTCACTTTCCAAGTTGCTTGTCAACCCCCTGAATTACCTGGTCGGGCCCTAACCCCAGCAATGCCTTAATAGCTTGAGGACAAGCCAAATGTGATAGTTTAGTTTGTAAAGGAAAATTCTTAAGTGCATTTATGGCCTGAAAAACCTTTCAGGAGGAAGGTGAACAGATAGTTCCAGTCATTTGCACGCCACAAGGTTATTTCGGGGGCTGTGATGACAAGTGGGATTTGAAGGTTTGGATTTGTCTGCGACACATGATACATTTGAAAGGTCCAATACCATTCCATTGTGCCAGACCAATCAACATTGCGCGATGGTGGTACAAAATGCTAAATGACAATGTCGTTCAAAGCAACATGACTTCACTGAAAACCTGTGTGACCCAGGGGGGTTTTTCAAGAGTGGGTGGATGGTTTGGGCCTCCCCCAGGGGGGGGGTGTCATGGGTCATACTTGGGGTCGGCCGAATTTTTTTTTCATACTTGGGAGCCAGAGTTTCAGTGTTTTCGGCCTATTTTGACTGGGTTTTTGGGTGGGTGGGTGGATGGTTGACCACCTACCACCCACCCACCCAGTTTGTGGCCGGGGGGCGGGTCATGGGTGGGTGGGCTTTCGAAGAAAGTGGATTGGTGGGTTTGGCAGGGAACAGTTCCACCCCCTCTGGGGGTCACTAAGTGAATCAATGGCCGTGGACCTCCCGCAATCCAAATTTTTATTCCCCGGCCAGCCATTTATCCGAAAAGTGCCTGAAAATCCGATTTTTTTTAAACCTAAGGGTTTTCTTGCACAGGGGGAGTGGGGTCCCCCCCCCCCGACTCCGCCCCCGTACCCTGGGGAGGGGGTTGCTTTCCTGCCCTGTGTCTTGTTGAACCCACATACCAGTTGCAGACAGAACACAATTTCTGATGTATGCAGTGTCCAACCTCCGGCGGGGAGGGCAGTGGGGAGGAACCAATGTCCAACCTTTGGCAGGGGAGGAACGGTGGCCCGCTTCCCTCCCAGGTGGACCTCCGGGTCGATGGGTTGGAGCAGCGCCTGCGGCACAGCGCGGAGGAGGCCGCGAGGGCAACGTACGCATCGGCACGCTGCAGGAGCGGGTGGGGGCGCTGCACACCGCCTCTGCACCTGGCCCATTGTCAGTGCTTGCATTTCTGGGGACTCGGTTTTGTAGATACCGTTTTTCAAAAATTGTTGTGATAAGATAAATATATTAACACAAATCAGCACGGGCCTGTGGTTCTTAGACGGCCGGGAATGCACTTTTCATTTTTGATGGTTTTTTGCGCACCTGCGCATTCTTTTGACCAAGTGTGTCGCCATCACTTGACGGGGCAGCCGACCCGTCAGGTGAAACCCCTGGTACCAAAATTGGTACCACTACCTTCGATCCCTGGGTTTTTTCCTGGGCAAACCGACTTTTTTCGTTTTGAAAATGACGGTTTAGCACCTCCGCCGACCGGGGGAAAACCCCCGTCTGCCGAAGTAGGTGCGACACAAAACGCTGTTTTACAAGGACGAACCCTCGTCAGGTGAAGGCGTTGTACCTGTGGCTGTCCCCCTTGTTTTGTGGTGCCGAGTGAATGCGCAGGTGCGCATTCACCCCCCTCCCCGTCCCGGCCTTTTCCTGAGGTTTTGGGCAGGTATTGTTGCTCCCGGGGGTGGTTGTGGGAAGGGGGCCCGTGGTCTCTACAGTTAAAGTGGAGGGGAGGTTCTGTGCCCTGTGCTGGAAGCAGGGCACGAGGGGGCGCTAGCCAATGTTTGGTGTGTGCGTGTAGTCTGCATTCAGAGAGTGGTGGGGAGGGTGGGTT
Source organism: Euglena gracilis (assembly GCA_900893395.1). Lineage (NCBI taxonomy): Eukaryota > Euglenozoa > Euglenophyceae > Euglenales > Euglenaceae > Euglena > Euglena gracilis. Next base: position 9,663 of record CAAHFI010344904.1, read on the forward strand.
TAAATCAACACCAGATGTCTGTAGGGGAGGGCTCGTCACCCTGCTCAGGCTGCCTGCTGTTTGCCATTCCACACAGTGCACTGCACCCCTCTGTGACACATGCACCTCCAGTGGCACACGCAGTCTGCTCCGCATGTGCCTTCTCATAGGCACCACGGCACCTCACCATGTGGACCACCTGTGTTTGGGTCTGACGTTTGGGATGGGGTGCTGGGTATGGAAGGGGGGGGGCTGGCTTGCACTCCTTTCCTGTGTGTCACTGGTTTTTAAAGCTACGGAGCGGAGCCGCCTCAAGCCTTTCTGCCGCAGACAACACCCTCCAGAACAGCCCTCACAAACGATATAAAATGGCTCCTGAGGGTGCACGAGGCACAAGAATGCGCACGTGCGCACTCTTGTGGCCATTCCTCGCTGGCTGGCTGTGATTCTATCTGCAGGAGAGCAGGAGGGGAGCAGCGCTGGGCATCCACAAGAGTGCGCACCTGCGCATTTCATGAGGGGGAGTGCGCAGGTGCGCATTCTCTGTGTTGTGGGGAGCTGTGTCTCGCACCCTGAACCCAGTACCAGCACAGCATTGCGGCAGGGCTACCCCCATGGTGCACTGCTGGCCTTTTTGTTAGCAATTTCAGAGGCATCTCATTGCACAGGAGGATGCCGCCAGGTAGGGTGTACGTCTCCTGGGCTGTGCCTCACCTTGTGTGCTGAGTTGTTTGGCATGGCTCTGTACAGCAACCTCCTACCAGGGTGCTTTAAGGAGAGACACAAGAAGGGAATGCGCATGTGCATTCACTCCGATTTGCCATGTTTGACTGCAGCCATTGCGGATGAGGTGTGTGGAGAAGGTGTGTGCGGTATTGCTTTCCCTGGTCTTCACAGCGGCCAAGGGTTGTGTAGTTTGCAGTGTGGAGCGTCGACTCTGAGTACATGATAAAAAGGGTTCTATGTGGTGGGTGACGTTTGTTGCCAACAAGGCCACAGGTGGTGGTCCTCCTCTTCTGTGTTTCGCTCCAGGGCTGCCTCGTCCTCGGACACCATTCGATCCTCGCAGGGAGGTCTACACTTCAGCTGTGTGGTTTCAAACCCAGGCCAGGCGGGGGGAGTTGGCGTGGGTGGTGGCATGCCCACTGGGAGTGAAAATATTCGACGGTGTGGCTGTCATTCAAAGAAAGGCACAGGACGATTTTTTGCGCATGTGCGCATTCACCGGCTTTTCACTCATGCCATGAAAGACTGCTGACCGCATTTGGGATTAGGGTACCCGTCACTGAGGAACTTCCTGGGGACTGAAGTCCCTTTCTCATCCGTTTTCCCTTGGTACGACACAGTGGAATACACAGAAAAAGCAGAACGGAAAAAACACTGGGTTTATCGGTGAAGTTTTTGTTGTGATGTGCTTGTGCCTGTCTCACGGCTCAAGGGCGGAGAAAATTTGGGGCAAGGACTAACCAGTGGTGTTCGCTTCTTTGAGTCCATTTGGATTGTGAAATAATTCTGTGTTTACAGACCGTTTTTTGGGGAATGATGCCGAAGGTGATGACAGGCGTGTTTCGCTCTCGAGGTGCCAACCCCGTGAGCACTGTGGTGGAACCAGACACAACCCCCTGCGTTGACCCTAATTGTGGGCACAGTGCTTCTTGCACCTCGTACCGCAGCCCAACGTAAAGTTGTTACCATTGGCTGTGTGCTGCCATGCACGCTCTGGGGCGTGGGGTCGGACAACGCTGGCACCAACCGGCCTATCACCTCCGCTGGGTGGGGGACGGTTGCACGTGCGTTGTGACGTGCTCCACACGTTCATGAGAGCAGCGCAGGCTCGGCTGGGCACTGGACTGCAGCGGGTGAAGTGAATGCGCAGGTGCGCATTCTGATTTGTTCAATGACTTGACCTGCAGGGGGGCAGTTCCCCTGTCACTGAAGGACATCAATTCGTGCCTTGACACCTGCCGTCGCCAGCCCAGGGTTTTCCACGCTGCTGCAGGTGTCGTGTTCCAGGGTGTGGTCTGGTACCGCGACATGGTTGCCCAGGGTGATTCTCTTGGCTCAGCTCCCCCACACACCCATGTTCTGCAAGCCCGAAACCACATCACAGCGGTGCACAGCTCGGATTCAAGGCAGACAAACAACAGGCCATACCCAGTGTGTCCTTCAACGTCAATGCGCGTGTGCGCATTCCCCCTTCCCACAGCCTGTGTCCATTCCAAAAATGCGCACCTGCGCATTTTTTGAGGTTTCCAAAAAAAATGCGCAGGTGCGCATTCTTCGGCCTTGACACTCAGTAATACACTTGTGTTTTGACCGTGGGAGGGCTGTGTCTCCATGGCTGCAAGGTGTTCCCTCCCATGCTCATCCCGGGTTCGCCAGGCCCTGTCCCTGGGAGCCATCAGCACGCACCAGTGAACACAAGGTGGCACACCCAGGTCCAGGTTGGCCTGCGTCGCCCGTGTTCCGCAGGTCGTGTGGAGTGTGCCGAGTGTGTGTCCAGCCACGCACTGTACCGCAGTCGTCGTGAAACAGCTGTAAACGGCATGCTGTGCAGTTGAACCAGTAAACAAGGGGTGATCCCTATGGTCGTGTAATATCCAAACAGCTCATTTTTGTGGTGTTTACACCCAGTCTGGAAGAGACATCAAACCATCCAAAATGCGCACCTGCGCACTCCGCGTCCAAAATGTGCGGATGCGCATTTTCACTAAAACTGTCAGAATTTTGTGACTCAACAAGAAAAGTGCATTCCCGGCCGTCTAAGTGGTTTTCGTGCGAGTATTCACCTTTGCATAAATTAACATAACAAAAACATTACACATACACATGTACATTTAAATGTTATATTTTATATTTTTTGTATGTGTGTTATTATGATACGTCATTATCACGTAGTACATGTAGTTTCTATAATACATTAAATTATCCATAACAATTATATGTTTATTATTATATGCTTTTACGTTGCATTATTATACATAGGTTAGAAGCCTTTTTTTTTGGAACGCCCGATTTTTTCTGGGTCCCCCCCCCATCCCTCTTTCTTTCCTCCGCGACTGCCGGTGGATGGGCCAGCCGCTGGTCCCACCGTGAAGTCACTCGCCGCCATGCAGGCGTCGCCGAGGCCACGGCCGGGATCGCGGAACAGCTGCGGCGGGAGGAGCCGCCCTGGTCGAGGCGCGGGACCAGCAGGCGCGGCTGCGACCGGCAGCCTGGATGGGAGGGTGGTATAGGCAACCCCGGCCTCCTGGGGCTGATGTGCGACCACTTTGAGTTTCTTTTTCAACAATTTTTTTTTTTGACTTTTTCTTTTTGTTTTTTTCCAAGCAAGGTTTCGCTCCCACCCCTGTCATGTGTCCCACTGCCCGTGGTTTGCCATTTGCCACTAGGCAAACACTAGCAAGCTACTACCCCTCCATTTTGCAAACAATAAGGCATCCCGTGTGTTTGGGCCGCCCTGGCATCTCACCGCCCCTTGGGTGGCGGGTTCACGCATACCCGCCAAACAAGAGACAAACCTGGCCCCGGCTGCCGCCCCATCAGCACATGCTGGCCCAGCATGCCACGGAGCAGCAGCGGTACCTGGAGGTGCTCGCGAAGCACCAGCAGCAGGTCTCCCCGCGTCCCCCACTTGTCAGCCTTCATGTCACTTTTTGTTGGTCATGCATGTCACACACAGTGTGTGTGACCTCACACATGGTGTGCGTGACCGGCGCCTTCTTGGGACCCAGCTGGGACACATCCTGAGGCTCCATGAGGATGAGGCGGCGGAGCGGCGCGCACCGCGAAGAGAGCTTCGACGCCAGTATCCTCCGGCCCCAGGAGCCCCCGGCCCCGGTCGTGAACCGCCGGCAGGTCTGGCCGCAGCCCCCACGCAACGCAGAGCGCGTGCGCATCCCAGGAAATCCTGCTGCTGGGGTTGTGCAAGGGTGCTGCAGCCATCGTCCACTCTTTGACTGAAGGCCCAATTGAAACCGCCAACCTCGGAAAGGCACAATGATCACGTGCAAATGGACGATGTAAGCCTGTGGAGCACACGCCATACCGAACCTTTTATGTCAACAAACCTCCCTCTCAAACCAATTACTGTCTCAAGCGCGCACGCGTAGTAGTAAGGGAGTGCTAGGCATCCACCGCAGCAATGTACCAAATAAAAACACCTGCTTGCCCACTGGCCCCAGGTATGCCCGAAAGAATTCACAATTCTCTAACTTGGGGAAGCGCCCGGGAGAGTCCGACCACCTTTTTTTTGCCGTCAGCTGCCCGTCGCAGGCGCCTTCTCCAGGTCGCGTCACCGTCACCCCCGCCCCCCCCCCCCCACACCACCCGCCGTACTGCTCGTAGGACGTGCCACACCTGCCAACCGCACCCCCAGCCACGTCCCCTCTCCGAGAGCGCCAGCGGCCCAGCCTGTTGCCCCAACAAAACGCTGCCGTGATGCCCCAGGACGTTGCCAGGGGCCCTCCCTCACCCCTGTCCTGCTGGTCGGTTGACTGCTGTGGGTGGATGGGTGGTGTGCCTGCTGAGCCCCCACCGTTCTGCCGGAGGCTCGGCTCCGCGACAGTTGACGCCAGAGATATTCTGTGGGCAGCGTTTTCCTCGTCCGGCCGCCCATCGGTTCCTAGTGACCCCAGCCATGCTTTGACATAAGTAGGGTGAG
>CAAHFI010346417.1:0-11049 GCA_900893395.1 Euglena gracilis
CCTCACTCGGGACCCCAGCGGCGCCCAGCCTCACCGATTTTCGGCGGAGAGGTGGCAACGTGCCCTAGGCATGGCTAACCGGGCAAACCTGGGATGAGGTGGCCCCCCCACCTTCTTTCAGCAGAGCACCGCTGACCCCCCCGCCACACAACCCTCCCCCAACGCACGGCTATCGGTGCCCGATCGCCCCTAACGCCCCCCCCCACTGCGCCACGTGGCCCCTGACAGCAACTCCGACCGCCCACAGCCAATCCAGGGGTCTCATAGGCTTTTCCCTCATGTTCTCGGAGAACCTACCAGGCCTCCCTGGACTTCTCCCCCCCTCCACTCCGCCCCACCAGTGGAGGGGGGGGGCGCTGCTACACTGGCTCTTCCACCACTCGGCCCGGGGACCCCGGGCCGGCCTCCGACCTCGTGTACCTCCCCGCACAGTGGGATTCTATGTGCCATCGGGCACCTTCATACACTCGGGGGGCCTCCCGGGAAACCTTGAACAGCCACCAGCCCCCCACCCCGGAAACTACTTACTATAGCAATTTTTTTTCCCTCCCTACCCCCCCACAGAGTCCAACGGGCAAGAACGCACACCCCCCTCCACCCCGCCCACCCGCGCTCAGCTTCACAGTGCTGCTCAGCAAGCCTTTTCCCCTCACACCACCCTACCCCACAACGCCCCAGCAGGCACGCTCTACCAAAACCGAGCGCAGATTGAACACCAATCACACACTCAAAACCCGACCCGACTTCCCCGGAGCGGGCCGCCATCCCCCGCCCGGGGGCCCAAAATGGACTCCCACGGCCCTAAGGGGAAGCAATCGCCCCTGGGGGCCCCCAGCCCTGCTCGAGAGCCTCCACGAGCTCATCGTGATCCTCCCACCCGGAACGCATGCCGGGTGGTCACACAGCAAAAACCCTCCCTCCCCGTGTGGCCAGCCATCGCCCACGGGGCACAACGTACTTAGGTCACACACGGGGGGCTTTTTTCCGGCGTTACATGTTCTCGGCGGGCAAGCGACACCGGACCGTGAAGTTCCCGGCCGGCAAGCGTACCCCGACAAGACTGCGCCAGGCTCGGGGCCGCCCGACGCAGTCTTGTGGGCTTGGTATACGCCCCTCAGCCCCCCCACCCCCATCACCTCTGCCACCAAAGGACAAAGACAACACCCAAGCATTCCCAGGTTGCTTTCCCCGCTTGCTGGCCCAGTCACACTGGGCAACACTTGACGCCACCGAGGCGTGCTAGGTCGTGCCTCGCCAACCGAGACGCGGTCATTTGACTGCCCTAGCCATTCCTGAACCATCAAGCCGACATAGGCACCCCCCCGAAAGGAGCGCCCCCCCCAATTTTTTTTTTCTCAACCCAGCGCACAAGTCCGAAGGACCCCCCAAAAAAATCAAAACCAAAGACTACACATGACCCACGCCCCGGCAAGTTTCACCGGAGCCACCCGCAAAACTCGTCAGAAGGACACCCTGACACGGCACGTCACCACATCGTGCGCACCCCCCCCGTCCGGAGGCCCCACCGGACGGCACCCGCGCTAACACAATAGCCACCTGGCTGCCCTCTGCTGCCCCAGCATTCAAAGACCAGCCCCAACCCGTTACCTGGCTTTTGCTTGCTTGAGCCACCCAAACATCCCCCACTTGCAATCACAGTTACCTGCGGTTACTTCCACGTGGAGAACCCCCTTGGAGGTACACCAAGGTTGCCCCCCCCCCCAGCTGGCGCACAGTTCCAGTCACCCCTACCCCCAACCTCAGGCTCCCCTGTTTTTATTTATTTCTTCATTTATTTACGCGATAACCACCCGCAAGTCCCCCCCAATTTTTCAGAGCCTTGCACCATTCAGGCACTGTGCCCATTAACACCCCCCCCCTCAAAACAGCATCACCTCAGCCCCGAACCCACACAACCTCTCCCCCCCCCGTGCACCTGCTGCGAAAATCCAGGGACGGGCCCCTCACAGCACGCGGACCCCCCCCGACAGACACCTCCCCACCCTGTGTGGGTGCCTGGCCCACGCCGGGAGGCAGCGCCAGAATCTGCTCCACCGTCCTGGCCCGCCCCCAACCCCAGCTTACGTACGGGCTACGGACCAATGAGCTCAGGTCCGGTCGCCTGAGCCTGCGGCGGCCCGTTCCCCCCCCCCAGAACCGATCGCGCGCGCCACCCCCAATCACCCAGACACGGCACGTCCGCACCTTGTGCGCTACCCCCCCCCACTACTACTACTACTACTACTACTCCCCGTCCGGAGGCCCCACCGGAGTAGCCACTTGGCCACCCTCAGTTGCCCCTGCATTCAGAGACCAGCCCCAACCCGTTACCTGAAATTTTTTTTTTGCAATGTGTATTTCTTTACGCGATAACCACCCGCAAGTCTTCCCTTGAGAGTGCCGGGCCACACCCCTGGCATCATCATACAGTGCCACCAACTGGGTTGACCGGGGCGACACAGCCCTCTGAGACAAACCCCCACCTCCTGAACCAGGCTGCCCCCCACCCCATTTTTTCACGGCCTTGCACCGCCCAGGCACTGTGCCCATTAACGTCCCCCAACCGAACCCACACGATCCCCCCCCCCTGCACACTTGCTGCAGAAACCCAAGAACGGGCCCCTCACAGCACGCAGACCCCCTCCCCCCGACAGACACCCCCCCACCCTGTGTGGGTGCTCGGCTCATGCCGGGCGGCAGCGCCGGCATTTGCTCTACCGTCCTGGCCCGGCCCCAACCCCAGCTTCTGTACGGGCCACGGACCAGTGAGCGTGGGCCCGGTCGCCTAAGCCCGCGGCAGCCTCCCCCGGAGCCGACGCCCCCCCCTGAATACGCATCACATCATATTACCCCCAGACCCTGTGCGCGCTCTGCCTGCCCCGCACCGTAGGGAACCCCCATGGGGGGCGACATTTATTCCCCCCCATCCGAACTGGATTACAGCCTCACCACGACCTCCACAACAAACCTCAGGCACCCCACCACTCCTCGCCCGACCCAGAATGTCGTAGGGCCCGATTTCATGCCCCACAATAGAATGGCAACCCCCGGGAACCCGACAGCTTCAAACCCATCACAAGGCTTCTCAGGCCCGACCAGACAAACTCTTAGTCACTGGGCGACCCTAGAGGCGACTGAGTGCTAGATCAGAGCGACCGACAATTGGCCACCCGGACCGGGCCGAAAATTGGTCACCCGGACCGCGCCACAGTTTAGGTGGGGGGGGGTGCCCCCCACCCCCCCCCCTGGCCCGCAGGGGGTCCGGACCCCCCCACCTGCCAGGGTACGCCATCCATCCATCATATCATCCCGGCCTCTGCCCCCCAGCGGGCACGCCCTCATCCATCCATCATATCCATCCCGGCCTCTGCCCCCCAGCGGGCACGCCCTCATCCATCCATCATACCATCCCGGCCTCTGCCCCCCAGCGGGCACGCCCTCATCCATCCATCATATCATCCCGGCCTCTGCCCCCAGCGGGCACGCCCTCATCCATCCATCATATCATCCCGGCCTCTGCCCCCAGCGGGCACGCCCTCATCCATCCATCATATCATCCCGGCCCTGCCCCCCAGCGGGCACGCCCTCATCCATCCATCATATCATCCCGGCCCCTGCCCCCAGCGGGCACGCCCTCATCCATCCATCATACCATCCCGGCCCTGCCCCCCAGCGGGCACGCCCTCATCCCTCATCCTATCATCCGGCCCCTGCCCCCCAGCGGGCACGCCCTCATCCATCCATCATATCATCCCGGCCCTGCCCCCAGCGGGCACGCCCTCATCCATCCATCATACCATCCCGGCCCTGCCCCCCAGCGGGCACGCCCTCATCCATCCATCATACATCCCGGCCTCTGCCCCCAGCGGGCACGCCCTCATCCATCCATCATATCATCCCGGCCCCTGCCCCCAGCGGGCACGCCCTCATCCATCCATCATATCATCCCGGCCCCTGCCCCCAGCGGGCACGCCCTCATCCATCCATCATATCATCCCGGCCCCTGCCCCCCAGCGGGCACGCCCTCATCCATCCATCATATCATCCCGGCCCCTGCCCCCAGCGGGCACGCCCTCATCCATCCATCATATCATCCCGGCCCCTGCCCCCCAGCGGGCACGCCCTCATCCATCCATCATACCATCCCGGCCTCTGCCCCCCAGCGGGCACGCCCTCATCCATCCATCATATCATCCCGGCCCTGCCCCCCAGCGGGCACGCCCTCATCCATCCATCATATCATCCCGGCCTCTGCCCCCCAGCGGGCACGCCCTCATCCAGCCATCATACCATCCCGGCCCTGCCCCCAGCGGGCACGCCCTCATCCCCCCATCACATCAGATAGCATCATTTTCAGGCATCTCCCCCAGTTGGAGTTGCCATACATACACTTATTTGCACACCGCATTCCGTCTAATGCATATTTTTTAGATTCATTCATTCATTATTTATTTATTTATGTATTTATTTATAATTTATTCTTTTTATTTATTTATGCATGCATTCATTTTGTTTATGCATTCATTTATTTATTTGCTTATTTAGTTGTTTATTTATTTGTTTTTGTATGTATGTATTTAAGCATGTATTTGCTTTATTTTCTTCTGCATACAAATATTCATTCACTCATTCATTCATCTTTCATCTCCCCCCCCAGGCTGCCAGAAATTAAGTTTGTGGACTGCTGTGTCACGTTTTATGACCCCCTCCACATGGGCAACTATCTTTTCAGATGACCCTCCCCAGCCCACATCACTCCAATCAATCAACCCTCAGCCTTTTGGCTGCTTTTCCAAACACGCAACCACACCCAGGCCTATCACATATCATAAGGGGTGAAAATGCACCAACCCTGTAACGCTTACCCCCGAGATGTCTCTCAGAAACCAGCGACCCCCCCCCGGGCCCTTAAACCGTTAACATGCCCCCTCTTGGCTGTGCTGCGCTGTCCTCCATCGGTCCACCGCGGCCGTCGACCTGGCGTTATTCCTCGGTCCACCGCGGCCGTCGACCTGGCGTTGTTCCCCCGGTCCACCGCGGCCGTCGACCTGGCGTTGTTCCCTTGGTCCACCGCGGCCGTCGACCTGGCGTTGTTCCCTCGGTCCACCGCGGCCGTCGACCTGGCGTTGTTCCCTCGGTCCACCGCGGCCGTTGACCTGTCGTTGTTCCCTCGGTCGAATGCGGCCGTCGACCTGGCTTTGTTCCCTCGGTCCACCGCGGCCGTCGACGTGTCGTTGTTCCCTCCGGTCCACCGCGGACGTCGACCTGTCGTTGTTCCCTCGGTCCGCTGCGCCGTCGACCTCTCCATGTTCTCACTCTGCCGGTCACCATGGGCCTGCTGCCAGCCCACCGCCGCCCCTCCCAGTCACCCCACTCGCCAAGAATGGTCCTCCCCCTCCGCACCCCGGTCCGGCACCACAGGAACCCTGCCCCGGTTCTGCCTCCACAACCCACCCACCCACCCACAAATACCCTCCTCCTTTTTGGTATTGGGAACCTCCTCCCCCGCTTTGTCTCAATTTTGTTCAGGATGCTAAAGTGCAAACCACCTATCTGTCACCGCCCTCTAAACCTTATCTTAATATTCGCCCACAAATTTCACCAGAATTTCTTTTGCAGCTCATTTCTGTCATTTCACACTGACTCACCAGTCGGCAGCTCAAGTCCTCTTCGCAGCGAACCCCCAAATTTCTGAGGAAAACCCCACTGTGGTAGAAACACAAATAAAGGCTGCGGAAGCAAATTTCCATCAACATCTCCTGCATTCCAGCCCACCCACCATTTGCATGGCACTCGGCCCATTTCCCCCTCCAGATCGTAGTGACACACAAAACTCTCTCCAGCTTGTTGAATTTGTGCTGATTTCCCTCATGATCCGACATCAGCATGCAATCGTTTTTCTTTTTGCATGCACCATCCAATTCTTGGTTTTTTCTGCCGCCTCACACAATTTTGAACCCTCCCCATCTGGAAAACTCACCCCCCCCCGTGGTTTTCCGCACGCCAACTGCCTGGACCTCCCAAACTTTTCGGATCACCACAATCCACATAATTTTCTAATAGCCTAACCCCCATGGTGTTCTACTTTCCATAAACCTGACAACCCGTTGGTGTTCTACCCCCTGAACTACGGATAACGCCCTCGCCCAGATGGCGTCCGATCCACCGAGCTTCCGGACCACTCCGATACTCCAGGCCTCCCCATGCTCCATCGGTTTCGATATAACCCCAGCCACCTTGTGGAGTCCAACTCGTCAAAATGCCGGATGACCCCAGCCCACCCATTACTCTACCTACTGAACTTCTGGCAAACCCAACCCCCAGTGGTCTTCGACGCATATCACTTCCAGAAATACAATGTACCATATTTCGCATAACCAGAACCCCCATGGTGTTTCTCCCGACCCATTACCAGTATTTTACCATGTGAATTTCTGGACAATCCTATCATTATGGTGCACCTTGCACCAACCTGGACCTCCCCACCCCACGTGGTGTACTGATGTACTGTACCGGATCATCCCAACCTTCACGTGTCCTACCCACCATCTTTCTGGATGCCACCGTCTCTCTGAATGCCACCCCCCGTGGTGTTTTACCCTGTAAATTTCCGGGTGATCACAAACTCTCAAATTTCACGGTATTTCAGCCCCCCATGGGGTACCACGTTTTCACCTCCCGAGTAAAAACATACCTACCGAGCTTTCGCCCCAAGCACCTCGTGCCCTCCGAGGTTCTGGACCACCCCAAATACTCCATGCTATCCAACCCTTTTATTTCCAGGCCTTCCTCAACCTCCCTGTGATGTTTCTTCCCAGCGAATCTCGAAACAACCCCAACGGCCCTGTGGTGTCCAACCCACCGAACTTCCGGATAACCCCACACAAGCCATGGTGTTGTATTCACCTAACACCTGTAAAATTTATCCCCCCCCATGGTGTGGTGCATGCTGACTACCCAGCCACCCCCCACCACACACCACACCACCAGGTCACCAGCCAGACCGCACAGCTGCCCCGTCCGCTGGCACTGCGTGGCTGTGCGGCTCATGGCCGGCCCGGCCCGGCACGATGGGCACGGTGGGCACGCTGCGGTCGGCGGCCTCCGAACCCGGCGCGGAGGGGCCCCTCGCGCTGCGCCTCAACACCACCACCGCGGAGGCGGAGCCCCCGGCCCCGACGCGGCCCTCGCCCTGGGGGACCACCTGGACACCGCGCTGGCCCGGCTGAAGGGGCACCGCCGACCGGGCAGTGCAGGCCGTCGTGGAGCTGAACCGCGGCCAGGACGCCCGGACGGCCCGCCGTCAGAGGCTGCCCAGGCCCTCTCGGCCAGGCGACACTGGATGACCCTGGATGAATTTTTGTGTGCGGACGGAGAATTGCTTGGAGTTCCGAGATTTTGGCCTAACGTTTTGGCCAACGTTTTTGGCAACAGGAGAATACCTCCCCCCGAACAACTCCCTGTCCAATTGTTTGGTTTATGTCCCCAATTGTTGTGATGATTTTTTCAAGGGACAGGCAGAACACATAAGATTGACCTTGTGACTGACAGATTCTGATGACACACCCAGAATTAATACCCCCCTTGCCTCCGACTGTCCATTCTGACTTGTTGCTTAACCCCCAAGAAAGATCTTTTCTTTTTCACCACGCACCGGGCCAACTCCCTGCCCACCCTTCATTACCCCACAGAGCACAAACACTCACACCCTCAAAATCCCTCACGTGAGCCACAAGGCATACCACTGAAAGCTCATCACGCCAAACATGTGATTATGTGTGGCATGCCCCCCGTGGAAATCACCTAGTCAACCACCATTAACGGCCCACACCACCAATTACTGGATTTTGAGGCGAGCATTTCCTAGAGCCCCACGCGACACCACACACACACACACACACACAATTGACTCTCTCCTTTTTGATGTGCCATCCCTTGCCCCCCCCCCCACTGAAGTTTCAATTCTGTGGGATGTTTTTGGCTAATGCCAGTCAGCGGCGCCAATGCATGCTTCCAATGCCCTGGCCCGGCCCCAACCCCGGTCAACGGACCATGTACAAAGAAGCTTGGGACTTAAAAATTGTCAATATGGGGGTGGGTGGGCTAGGATAGTGTACCAGGGCCCTACGGCGGCCCGGTTGTTCTGGTTGCACCCCCCCCCCGCAGCCCTGTTGTCTGGCGGATCCAGGGCTGCAGAGGGGTTGCACGTGCAGCCACCCTCCCCAGCCGATTTAAGGCCCCATCACCAACTCATTAACACCCCCCTGGTCACCCCTCTGCTCATCCCAAAATTCAGAAAGCGCAAATTCGGCATGATCATTCGCCTACGCACACAACCCTCTCCCATCGTCCATATTTTTCTCATCCTCCCCCGTGTTTCTTTCCTCTGCCCATCTCTGGGTGCCATCTGATGTCCCCCTCCACAAGCAAGCATGTCCCCAGGTTGGGCCCCACACCGGCCAGGTCAAGCGCATGGCCGCCGCTGAATGGTGGCCAGGCGCCAGGTGGCCCCATCAACGGACCCTGCTTGTACAAACGCCATGTTTTCTATGCATACCCGCATGGCCTTAAATTTTTGTCTTTTCTTAGCATTTCTCTTCATTTTTCCTTTCTTTTTTGCTTTCTTTTTTTTCATTCCTTTTTTCCTTTTTTTTGCAGGCTCCTAGAACCTAGGGCCTGGGATTCTATGTTCTATCTCACGACCCCTCTTTACAGACAGCTGCAGCTCTGATAACCCCCCTGCGCATCTCACAAATCACTCACAACAACAAATCCCTCATCCCCAACCCAGGACGTGTCCCAAAATCCCTCCCCCCAGCCTAGACCCACCACATTATGAGGCGTACGTTCTTCGACCTGCTCGGAGATTTCCATGGATGCCCCTACCCGCACGCGGTGCCACGCTTACAATTGATTCTGTCCTCTTTCCATGTATCATCCCACTCCCTCCTCCCCTGTCCAATTTTGACCCTGTGGGGTGGTTTTGGCCATGCCGGCTGGCAGCGCTGGTGTATGCTTAGTTTTCTGGGTGTCTCCTTGGGGTGTCTGTCCTTTTCTATCCTTGATACTTGAATGCACAAGACTTTGGCAGCTTGATGGATGAAGTGTTCAGGCTTGGACCCACCTACAGAGAGGCAGTCCATTCAATTTAAATTAGGAACTTCCGCAAAGCGGAAGATTCCGCGGTTGGTCTTTTTTTGTCCCGCCCGGCGCCGCACCCCAGGGGCCGCCGCCAACACTCCCTCCCAAGAAATTGAGGTCGCACCGCCAACGCCACAGCCAGGCGTCCCAGGACATGTTGAAAACGATGGCGATGGCCTTCCAATCCAGATGAATGATGGACATGGGGGGGGGGCAGGCAACCATTGGTCTACACCGCCATCACTCACAGACCAACATCCTGCACTTTCCAATTCTCAATCCATTCCGACGTGGCCCAATGGGGAGCCTGTTGGGAGGGGGGGCAGGTAACATAAAGTTCACACCGCCTGCACTCCTTCAGGCAGCAGCCTGTGGGCGGGGTGAATTGACACAGCCAACACCACCACCAACCCAACGGTCATACACAGGGTTCACCTTTGCAAAAGTCGACCCAGAGTCACTGATTGACTTCCTTGGAGCGGCCCGACCATGCTCAGGATTACCCATTTGACTGATTTTATTTGTCGCCAGTTTGCTGGATGCTGACTCGGCACCTGGAGTGCACCACTGTCGCGAAGTGCCCACAAAATCAAAAACAATTCTCTGGTGAAACTGCCACTTGCTTGGGAAATTAAACCCATGGACCCACCAAATCCATCCAGATGGCACATGGGGGACTGCTGCAACTGGGTGCTGCACAACCACCGCACACGTCACGCAGAGAGGGGTTTAGGCTGGGAGGGGGAGGGCAGGCAACACTTGGTCTACACCGCTTCATTCCCACGTCTCCGCGAACCACTGGTACCGCTGTCGACGGTACCTCCTCTTGCTCGCCTCGGAGGGTCCACGTTCATCTCCACTTCTCCTGCGGGCTCGGGACGTTGCTCCTTCATCTCCTGGGGGCAATGTCCTTCAGGGTCTCCTCCTGGAATCTTCGGTACTGGACTAAGCACGCCCAGACTGGCCAACACAATGGTCCAGTCGGCTGCATCTGGCCCGCCTGCTGGTCCAGATCTCGAAGAACCAGGTTCATTCCTCGAAGATGATGAATTTCACTGTCATCTTCTGCAGCACTGGCCACCATGTAGTTGTACGCCACTCTGGTGCAATCAGCACCGTCTCCTTCTCCTGCACCTGGTCCGCGATGATCTTGAGGATCACTTGATTCATCAGCGTCCTTGGTGGATTGGCCCATATACTTTCTCTTGTCCATGTCTTCGCAAGTGCACTGTCTTCCCTTGTCCAGAACTTGTGGAATCTTGCATTCTCCCAGGATGCAAATGCTTCTTGCACACCTTCTTGCTGAATGCTGAACTTGTCCGGGATCAGTCGATGAATTCCCAGCGCGCGGCGTATTCCTCGGATCCTTCTGCTGCCTCTTGATCCTTCTTCCCTTCCACTTGGTCTTGGCTGGGTCACTGGGTCGTCCATCTCGTAGTACTCCTCATCTGCAGCTGGTCCTGATTCTGGTTCTCTGGCTTCTGATCTGGTCTCATCACCACATTTCTCCTCCTGAATGGCTGCAATGGCTCTTCCGGTTCTTCAGCTGCACCTTCATAGCTTGGAGCTGGACTCCTTGATTCGTCTTCTTCTTCTTGGCCATCCCACATGTCAATGCAGATCTCCAGCCTTCTTCTGGAAGTCGGACACTCCATCTGCTCCAGCTCCAATCTGTCACTTCCTGCACTTTCGAGTGATCTTCTTCCGGCATCCAACTGACATTCATCCTCCTGGCCTTGGCATTCTGGTATTCTGATTCTGGCATTCTGGTATTCTGGTAGTGGTAGGACATGAACACTTCAGTTTTCTGGTGTCTCCTTGGGGTGTCTTTCCTTTCTCATCGTTTGATATTGAATGCACAAGACTTTGCCAGCTTGATGGATGAAGTGTTCAGGCTTGGACCACCTA
>CAAHFI010347871.1:0-12082 GCA_900893395.1 Euglena gracilis
GCAAATCAATTTGCAGTGGTTTGGGTTCCCACCCAAGAACAATTGGCAGACTTCCTGACCAGGGAGCAAAAGGACCGAGGGAATTACACCATAAACCAAAACATTAATCACCATATTTTGCGGTTCTTTTTTACAGCAGTTTTGTTACCCCCAGGGTTTGGTTCATTGAGGATTTCCCCCCTTCTGCATCCACTGAAAAGAACATGCAATTCAAATGCGGCCAGATATGTCCATTTTTTGGATCCTGCGGCATTTTTCAGAATTCTCTGTGAAACACCCCAGAAACAGGCTGATCATTTGTTGCAGGCTGTCAGCCCTCCACAGGGGGGTTGATCTTGCCAGAGCTCAGAGAAAAATAAATTTTGTAGGAGAAAACATTATCATTCCGCTGCAAACGAAAAGCTGACAGTACCCAATGTGTGAGGAGATTTTTAATCTGCCACACAACCCACTCATAAGCCCCTGGCATTTATTTAAAGAGTATGTGGAGATGACAGCCCAAATGGATGGACACAAAAAAAATTGTTATGGTCCTTTGATGGCAAATGCCATTTAACCTCAGAGAGAGTGAATGCGCTCACAAAGAAAGGTAGCAAGAGGGGGGGTGGACACCACCCAGTGGATACCCCACAGCAGCAGAGGAGCTGGGGTTTTATGGTGGAAGAATGCTAATTTGCAATTGGAGGAAGTCTGGCAACTGGGTTAGTGGAAAATTTTTGGAGCCTTTCAGGCCCAATATTTGAGGCTGGGAGTCGTATGAAATCTTCGAAAATTATGGCCCACAGGGGTGGGGTGCACATTACCTCACCATCCCGCAGTGCGGAGCCCGAATGGTCTCGGACTCCCACAACACAGGAAGGGGGAGGAGGGGAACAAGAGGGCGAAGCACAAGAAGATGGAGAGAATATCATCCCAAGGTGGACATGTTTTGCAACCCCAGCAACAGGAAATTACCCAAGTCCATTTGTCGATATACCAAGGGGCTTTGCTATTGGATGCGCTGAAGGTAGATTTCAGAGGCCTCCCTCCGGTTTATGGAAGCCCTCCCTGGAGCATCATTCATCAGTGGGTTCAGAGATTAATGTGAACCTCAGATCGAACTTGTCTGTTGATCGTACCCCACTTGGCCTCGACATCACGGTGGCGCCTATTAATGTCAATCAGGCAGCCAGGAAGCAAATGTTTGCTGGTGCCACCCCCAGTGGGGGGTATTTACCAACTGCTGGGAGGAGGAGATGCCCCCCTCCAGGTGGACTTTGGCCTGCTTGATTGTGTCAGGCAAATATTAAAATCCCAGGAAGTTTGGATGTACAGTATCCACACTTACATATAAAAAAAAACTAGGCCATGTCAATGGATATGATTCAGCCTTCAGGACATTGGTGGGCCAGTTGTTGCACAAAGGGGTGCCCCTGCAGGACTGCACAGTCCACAAGATGGCCGAGGCCATCCTGGATCTTGTTGTTCTCAGCCTCACCCAAGAAAAATAAGCAGAAAGAGAACGACATCCCAGCCTGAAAGGGGGACCCCCAAACATCCATATGAGGGGGAGGGGGACGGGGCCATGACGGTTCAGCTTCGCCAAGATGTCGGAGCAGGCTTCATCATCCCCATCACCGCACACACAAACACACCAGAACAGCCGGCAAGGAAACCAGGACCTCACCATTTTCTTGTGATTCGACCTCTTGGTAACGTCCTCCCCCTTCCTGTGTCGTCTGAGTTTGAATCAATTTGAAGAAGAAGACGACAATCAATCAGTTCAAATTATCCAGAAAGAAACGCCTGTGGAGAACCTAATATTATAAATTGTTGAAGCGTCTGACAGATTTCAATGATAGATGCAATTTCCAAGATGAGCAACGCTGGAGACCTTCAAGAGGGAGCAGAAGCAGCAGCTGGACAACCTGAAGGCGCGGGTCGACCGTGACGAACCGTGGCTGCCCCGTCAGAAAAAGAAATTTCCCCAAAAGAAACTTTTTCAAACCAGAAGCAAAAGCCGGGCGTGCAGAAGTCGCTGATGAGCTACTTGACAAATTCCCTGTTTCGCGGGTTTGGAGGTGGATGGCAAGCCCCCCTACGGGGAAGACGACAACGCGGCAGAACGCCGTGCCCCTGCCGAATAAAGCGATAAGAGTACCCATCACCTCTCTTTTTTCGTGAATGGGATTATTCCAAGGATGTTTTTTACAATGACATCGTGCATGGATTGCATAATGGTGAACTGGTTCAGAATTGTACCTTATCGCCTTTAAGTTTGATGTTAAACGAATGGCGCCGGTTAAAACTACTGTGCACTCAGTGACCTGGTTAATGGCATACTTTTATGTTATCACAACCAAGGTAACACTGGGGCTCACAAAATTCTTTCTGTGGCGAGTTTCAGGTACTTTACAACCCTGACCAAAAAAATAATTGTACAGGCGCTGTTTGCAAATTTTGCAACGGTGCCAAATTTGTCAAGCTGTAAAACCACGCAGAGATACCCTCCCCCCCGGGACGATGGACCTTTTCCCTGTACCAAGTGCCATTTTTCTGTCCCCCTGCATGGATTTTCTGGAAATAGAACCTTGCAAAGGATCAGATGACATAATTCACGATTACGTTCTTTTTGTCGTCTGTTGGCTGAGTGGGTACATCATAGTCATTCCATGCCAGAAAGCAGTGTTGACAGCACACGTTTTGGCATGTTTCTATAAAAGTGGATATGCCTCAAGCGTTTACAAAAGAAATCGTGAGTGATCAAGAGCATTTGACTTCTTCTCGTTTTTTCACAACTCTTTGTGGTTTACTCGGAGGCAAAAAGCATTTTTTCGTATAATTTGACGGCCAAAAGGCAATGGACGCGTAGAAGCGGCAGTAAAAGCTGGGGTTAACATGCTACGACTTTCACTGGCCGAATCGCAAAAAGCCTGGCTGCACGTATTACCTTGGTGTGTATTTTCTAACAATATTTTACCTAGTCTAATACTTTCATTCTCTCTGCACAAAACTGCCTTCCGACGAGACCCCCTAGCCATTGGCGACGTCCCATCAGAACGACCCGGTCGTTCTCTTGAGGGGATTCACTGGTAACGGATGTACAAAAGCGTGTAATCGCCATACATTCACAAAAAACAACGACAATTCTTACAAGATTGCAAATAACCGGTTTACAACCCAGGCTGAAGGCGTGTGGGTTCGGAACTGTAGAACCCGCATGCAATCCACGACTTTGGACCGCCTCCGGATGGGATCCTGTGAGCTTCTCGACCGGTTGTGCACAAGTGACTTTGCCCAACGGTGTCGAGGATGTGCACATGGATTATTTTAAACCATATTATCCCCACAAAAACGGTAAAACTATAACCTGCCTTTACTTCAAACTGCGGTAAAGACTACCTGAAACGGATGATCATGTCATAGGCAAAATCTTTGTCCACAAAGTAGACAGCGGTGTGCATTACTGGAAAGTGCGGTGGAAAAACACGGTCCCCATGGGGACACCTGAGAACCAGCGACTAGTTTTGTTGGTTACATCCATCAAGACTGAAAACTGTGGAACAAACAAAACAACATCGACATTTATGTGAATACCTTCTAAGGTGGATGTACAAAGATGTACAAAGATTTTTTCCATAGCATGGACTTTTGGCAAAACCATATAATGGGCGGACGCCGAATACTTTTGTCCCAGCAAAGGACTTTTCCTAAAAGTACTACAATCCTACACAGCACACTTTTGTTACGCCTAAAGTTACAATATTTTAATTTTACTCTTGGAGCAAATATTCATACAATATTATTTTGTTTGTCTACACACCTGGTAACACTTCGCACAATGACACCCAATACAGTGTGTACAATTCCGTTATCTGTTTCGGCGAAGCTCAGTGCATGCTTTTATCTGCTTTCTCTCAAGGTGGATGCTGGACGACGGAGACCTGGTCCCACCCTTCCAACCGTATGTTCCCCCCCTGAGAACCTCCTACGGGAGGACCCCACCATCCACAACCTCCTCCGGGATGACAAGGACTTGCACTCCCACGTGGAGGGCAAGTCCCCGAACGGCGTGTACAAGCTGCTCCGGCAGCAAGGCACGCAGTGTCATTCCCTCTGTGATGCAACATGCGGTCTGGAATGTTACATCAGGGCAACGTACACACGGTGGACACTCTGCACTTAGTGACCCCCAAACACACTCTGTGACACCACGACACACTGAATCTGCCTACGAACAGTTCGCGCTCCCGCAACCACAGCCGCCAAGAAAATACAATACGGCTACTACTAGCAATGCTGCCTTTGCACCAGCAGAACAACAGTATGTCGTATATGAACAACGAGCACTCGCCGAACACTTTCGAGGGCAGTCTGCCACTGAACAACCTCCATAAGGGTAGTATGCCACACAACCTCTACAAGGGCAGCATGCCGCACAACCGTAACCTCGAAGGCAGTATGCCATTCCTGTGACACCTCGGTTACCACAGAATATGGGCGAACTGACAACTGCCTCAACAGAAACAATACGCAATGCCTTGCACATGAGCGCAGTTGACAGACGGATCCCTTCATCCACGTGATGTGGGAATCATGTTGTGGACAATTGCTGTCAATCGCCAACAAACCTATCGCTACCTGGGACATGAGGTCCACAGTACGATACCGGTTTGATTTTTTTTCAATCACGGAGAATCCAGTTTTCCAGACAGTGCGACTTTCAGGGACCTGGGTGTTCTGTTCCAGCCTGTGCTCCGCGAAGTGCACCGTGTTGGTGCTCACGCGCAAAACATGTGTCGCTATCCCCCTGAACTCACAGAACGTGATATAGGCGATGTCCTAATTCAAGAAGGCATATACTTTCCACAACAACGTTTTACTTCACCCCCCCCACGCATGCCACCTGCCCGGAACTGGGAGGCTGGTGTACCATCACATCACGTCGTGTAAGCTGAAGAGCCATACAACGAGGAATATTCGCACGAGACAGAATAGCCATATGATGAGTGTACGACGGCATAACCTGAGCCGGGGAATACCATGGAAACAGACCAGCCGCAACCACAACAACCAACCCAACAACCACAACGACAACCACCCCAACCAACCACCCTGACAACAACCGACAAACCCCAACACGCCGCTTCCAAAGCCGATAGTGATACGGATTGTTGGAGAAAAGCGCGTACTTGCGGACTATGAACGAGTACCAAACATCAGACTTTGTCTACACAACCCGTTGTGAACAATACCTACTTCTTGACAAAGTTTACGAACTTGGTTCACATTTGGGAACCATCAACCAACGTAAAAGAGGCAACCCTTGATGGGATTAGGGTGAACTCAAAATTTTTTGGAATACCGACGTGTTTGTCGACTGTCGGGGGGCGTCCGACAGTCAAAAATCGCAGGGCGGAAGCTTTTGAAAACGCAGAATTTTTCATTCCGTGCAGAACGCGCGTTCTATAGGAAAAGCCTAATTTGAGGTTCCAATTCATCACAATTTGCTTCCGCAGACTTTTGTGGGTTTCTTTGTTCCATACAATTATGAATTGAAGTCCTCAAGAATTGTGTCATTGAAGAATTGTCATTTTTGAGAATTTCAAGTTCAAAGGTCAGGTCCCACCTTTCCCATTCACAGTGTGTCATTGTTCTTTTTGACCACCATTTTAGTGAACAAAAAACCACCCTTACCCATTCTCAATCTTTTTCATGCCGGAAGAAAGGGGGAGTGAAATGGCCTCATGGGGATCAAAGTTTGCAGAAACATTTTCATTGGAGCGGAATTTTGGTTTTGTACAAGATTTCCACGAAAAAGCTAATTCGATCCTACGCACCCCTTCTGGTCGGGGGGTATACCAGTGCGCGAAACGGGGGGTGGCCTGAGCCCTCCACCACCCGGAAAAACAATGGCCCCTGGCCAGTGAACGGCAGCCCCAGTGGTGGGTGATGGGCAGGAGTCATCCGGCCAGGGGGCTGGGGATTTCGGTCCGACACCCGCAGGGGGGGGGCTCCCGGGGTAAACATGGTGCGCAGAGGAGTTTTTACCAACCCTGTTGACAAAATAAATTTCAGCCCAGAAGATACGGACAATTTTGATTGCACAGCCAGCAGTAATCTTGCTGAAGATTTAAGCATGATTTTACTTCTGGTCATACCAACAGAATCTGTGGAAATCTTGGAAGTTGCAGCCCTCCGCTAAACATGGTTAGTAGAGGCAGTTTCACCGACTCTGTTGGTGAATATTTTTTGAAATCGGCAAACCTGAATTCTTCTGCATCTGTGGAAATCAGCAATATTCAATCACAGTTTGGTTCTTATACGTGTTCAGAAATTTCAAACTCAGACTTTTCAGGTTGGAACCCAGAAAACGTATTTGGAATTAATACGATAACGGCCAGTCCCCAGGAATCACAGGGGGGGGGATGAAAATCAGTTGGCACAATGGACGGGTTCACCCCCCAAACATCAAAGCGACAGTGAAATTGACACTGACAGGGGGTCGGGACTCAGCCAGTTTGAAGAAAAAGAACAACTTTTGGTGGCTGCAGGTTGGATACCCCCAGGTTTCAGCTTTTCAGACCAAACCAGCTTCCAAATTTTGGAGCCGAACAACCCCAGATTCAGGGGTAACTGGAATTTTATTGTTGGAGGACAGGGGGGCAGCAAGCCACAGCGAAATAACTGCTGATGGGCAGACATCTTTTTCGGAATGAACCAGCATGGATTCAGAATCAAATTTTTCGGGGTGAAATCTGCAAACCTGGGTTGTGGTGCACATTCATCGGCGGTGTTAAATCTAGCAGCTCCAAAAACCCCGGTGGGGGAGTTTTTGGAGTAATGGAACCCCAGCCACCTGATTTAGGAGTTCAGGTGGGGGGGGATGCCATGTCAGAGTGAGACGCATGGGACAATTGGGCGCAGGGGGTGGACTGCCATTTAGCAGAACTGAACCGAAGTTTAACTCACTGGTAAAGTAATATAACCCCCCAGGTTGTTGTGGAAAATGTGCTGGGAAATTTTGAGCGAGAATTAGGTAAAAAAAATTCTCGAGAACTTTCTGAACTTTTGCATTTTATTCAGGAAAATGTGGAACAGCAAAATGCCGAAATTGGAAGCCAGTTTGAACAGCAAAAACAGAAAACTCAGGAGGAAATTCAGTAGTCAGTCAGCCATTTTACTGAGAATACGGTGGAAAATATTGCCAACTGCAACAAACAACTTTTGTCAATCGAAATTGAAAGGCAGGTTAAAGGGAAATCCCTGATTATTGGGAAATATGTGAAGGGTTACTTGGATGGGCATTTGAGCGAAATTTTGAAAGGGAGAAGGAAAATGAAGGCAGATCTTCAGATCTTTTTGACTAGGTTAGCATTTGTTCTCGGGCTGTGGGAGAGAGAAATTGGAGTTGCAAAAGGAAATTTCTGCCCTTCAGAATGCAAACCGTGAGCTGTGCTCTGGGGTGAATCGATGATTCACTCAAATTGCTGCTGGGCTGAAAACTGTTGGGGAGGAGTCCTAGGCAAATTTTGGAAGACTAATCAGTGAAAAAAAATGCAGCAGCGATTTCAGACAGTGAATCAGGGGGGCAAAGCTCTGGGGGACAGATTAACTGGTATTGGGAAATTTCTGGGCAGCCAGGAGGTGCCATGGGACAAAGTTGTTGAAATTACGAGGAAAACAGAAGAAACGATACAAATTCAGGTTTGGAGGGAAATGGCAGCTCAGGTCAGAAAAGTGATGGAAATGATGATGACCCAAATGATGGAGGAAAAAATGAGACAAGTGCAAAATGAAGAACATTTTGACAAGCTGCGAAATGACATGGAAAATTGTATGAAACAGCAGTTTTGTGCGATTTTGGGCAAAATTCAAACAGATTTTTCAAAGGAAAACAGACATAGGGAGATTGTCCAAAATCTGTGCAACAAATTTGAGGCACGGTTGAAGGCCATTTTCAGGGAGTGTGCAACAAGTTTTGACTGAAACGGTTAATCCGAAGGCATCTACGATGACACAGCCCAAGCCAGTTTTTCCGGCTAATTCTGGTTTTGTTGGAATTAACGGAGTAAAGCCGGTTCAGCAAATTGAAATTTTGGATCTAAATCTGGGATTGGAAGGGGGCCCAGATCTACCGGATGGTTCCTCAATGGCGGGCCAGGTCAGCATCAGTGCCATAGGGGGGGGCATCCGAACGGTCACCGATGATCACCGCTGTGTCTGCAGCTACACAACACATTTCGCGAAACGTTGTTGTCCCAAAATTTTCAGGTCATCCGTGTGATTGGGTTAAATTCAATGGTGAGCGGGTGATATTTATTCGAAAACTCAATCAAGTTTCAGAAGCTGATAAACTGGCCCCCTGGAACTCTGTTTGGATGACTTGGTGAAAAAACAGCTGAATTTGCATTTGGATAAAATGGGGGAGGCACTAACTTTCAATGAAGTGTGGGCCAAGTTGGTGGGTTGGTTGGTTGGTTTCCAAGAAATGAAGAGTTTTGGTTGGTTGGTTGGTTACCAAGAAATGAAGAGTTTGGGGCCAGAAAAAGTTTTCGGGAGCTTACATTATTCCATCAAGGAAGGGTTACAAGTCGTGATTGGGAAAATTTCAAAGTTCACTTCAAGTTGTGTCGACAAAAAAATAAGGATGCCAGTGAGGGGGACGTGAAAAGACTACTCATCGAAAAAATGCCTCCTTTTATTGTGCGTTGGACTACCGATGAGGATGAACAGATCAAAACCAGCCAGCCAACCGTTCGAATGAACTATCCACAGCCAACCTCCACAGCCATTATGGAAAATGTTGTGATGATTTTCGCTGGGAAGAAACCAACAAGAGTCACAAAATTGAGTGAGACGGGACTCGAAATTATGTTGCCTGATGTGCAAAGTTGTGAAACACTCAAAACTTACAATGGGACACAATTTTAGTGATTCCAATGTTTTGGTTCGGGTTCGAGAAAATGAACCAAAATTGAGTGTTGAAGACATTTTCCGTCTCGTAACTTCCAAATTGGCACTCAGATATCGGCAAGACTTGATGCTAAACCCCACCCACAGCCAAACCTCATACAGACGTTCTCGATCGGTGGGGGCAGAGAACAAAGGGGGGAAATCCAACATTCGGGAGGGTTCCCCTTCAAAGAAGCGTTCTTTTTCTGGAAAGCAGGTGGCACCTCCAACATCTTCTACACCCAAGTGCACAGGTTTTGACTTGCCCAATGCTTCGAATGGTCCTGTTCCCATTTCACACCGAAAGTCAGACACAAAATCTTACACAAAATGCAGAACTTCCAAAATCTGTGCCAAATACCAATGGTGGAGTTTGGGTTCGAGCACCACCAAGATCGTCTCCTTGGCCAACTTGGAAACCCCAAAATCAGAAACAAATCTCTTCGAAAGGCGAAAGTTTCAAGAGTGCTCAGAATAATCAAGGCCAAGGACGATACGGCGGAAGGGGGCCAATCGAGTCAAAATTGGAATCAACAACCTTCCCAAAAACAGAAAGGGCAAAGGCAAAGGCCAAGGAGGGGGGTACAATGCAAACCAAACTGTTGCACCCCCAGTCCGTATTTAGGGACGCCGGGGTCATGTTTTTGAGGGGTTTACATCCTCGGGCATCAAAAAACCCCACAGTACTCTGCATAACCTAAACACATCTCCATATGGAGAATGTCACCATGTTGGAGAATGTGTATCTCTATCTTCCAGTCCCTCTATCTCAGGTTCAAAGTCAACCAATCAAGAGTTTGCAATGCTGAATTCAGGCAATGGTGCAACTGAAGACAATTCAATGAATTAATCATCAACAATTGACTCAAGAAGGCAAGTGGCCTCGAGCCAATGGCAGCCCGTGTCGAGGAAGGGCAAGCCGGGCAAAACGTGGGCTCGACCCAAACCGTGGATCAGGTGTGCAAGCCAGGATGGTGCACGGCCCAGGATCAACAATTATTATGTTTGTTTGAGTGGAAGAGGATCAATCAAAGGTGTTGGAAATAGAAAAGTTCCCAAGGCGTTGTATTTGTTTTCAGGAAAAGGGTCTGTGGGGAGGTGTTTGGAGGAAAACGGGTACCAAGTGGTATCTTTAGATGTGAACCCAAAATTTTACGCAAACTATGTAACGGATATTTTGGAGTGGGATTATCGGAAATACCCCAAGGGATATTTTGAAGTTATTGTGGCCTGTGTTCCATGCGCGGAGTATAGGCTTGCAAAAACGATAGCGGGTAGGGACATGCAAACGGCAGATCGCCTTGTCGAAAAAACTTTGGAGATTGTGGAATATTTTCCTTCCAAATTGTGGTGGATTGAGAATCCCTGGACCGGATAATTACCCAAACGACAATGTGTTCAAAATTTGAATTTCATTGATGTTGATTATTGCAAATTTTCTGATTAGGGATAACAAAAACCAACCCGTATTTTAGGGATTGAGAATCCCTTAAGTTTGAAGGACAAAATTTGTGATGAAAAACCCTGCCCCAACATGGTGCTGAAGGAGGGGGGCAGGTGGGCACACAAGGAGCAATTAGGTGGGAGGCATATGCACACGAGCACACATCAAAAATGGAGAATTCCTCAAAATTTGATTGAATATCTTCTTTCGGTCCTTTATTTTAAGGAGGAGAAATTTTCCTTCAAAATGGAGGACTATGCCGTGAGAAACACCTTTGTGAAATTGATTGAGGAGAAATTTCAAAGGAGAGCCCAGATGGAGTGTTTTGCTTCAATCAAAAATTCTAAATGTGCATCTTTTTTGACAAAGGAAGAAAGTGCCTTGAGTGTTTATTGGGGGAAGGGGGGGACGGTGTGGTTGAATCCCCCATGGTCGTTATGGCATAAGGTTGCAAAGTTGCAAAAAAACCCATGTGGTGCAATTTGCATTGTTCCCGATTGGCAAAGGGGATGGGTGACAGAACTTGTGCGAAAGGCGACACAAAAATTGTATTTTCAGCCTGAAACAAAGCTTTTCGAAGTGGATGGGAAACCCATGGGAGGTGTGAAGTGTGGAGTGTGTGCCTTGTTGATAGAGAGTGATAAGCCCCCCACTAGCATTAACACGCCTAAGGAACCAAAGGTCGAACGTTTGAAGTCACCTGTGGTGAAAAAAACGTATTCACCCACAGTGGTAAACAAGTTTTCTAAGGATCGGCAACTTTTGATTCACACAAAGGTAATTTTGGTAAATGGGGAACAGGATAAGGATATTTTGGTGGATACGGGGGCGGAAGCAAACCTCATAAGGCAAGGATTTGTAAGCGATCACCTAATGCACTCGGCTGAAAATCCCCTTAAGTTTCAAACGGCTAACGGCCAAGCGTTAAGTGGGGGGACAAGGTGCACTAAGGTGAGAATGCAGTTACTTGGGGAGGAGAATAATGGGGCACCACCCGAATGTTTTGAGTATGAAGTGGATTTTTACGAAGCAAACATAAAGGTGGATGCCATTTTGTCATTCCCATGGCTTGCCCGTGCAAAACTTGGAGTTTTTCCACATCACCGCGCTTTGGTTTTGGAAGCCCCCGAGCTCACATTTTTGTTTGGTGTGCGTGATTTCAGAAAACGGGGACACTCAAACACTTCAAAAAGTTTGCCCCAAGAGGGGGGCACGGCCCATTTGCACAAATTTGGTTTCCAACTACCTTTGAGTGTGTTTGATCAAAGAAGTCGCTTTTTGGAGGACCAAACCCCGAAATTTTTGCACAAAAATTGGAACGTGTCCGAAGCAACCCTCCAACCCATCCGACGGATGATAACTGCAAGGGATGGGGGGGATGATGGGGGGATGCAAATAATGAAGAGTAGGAAGATGAGAATGAAGGCAAGTTAAGGCTATTAAGGGAAAAAACTCAACAAAAGTATGAATGAACGGTTTTTAGGTCAACGGTATACCCGGACCCACTCGTAAGGGGACCCTACGGGTACGCTTTTATACCTTTGAAGGAAGGAGCAAAACCAAATCGACAAAAACCATTATTCATGCACGGGGATCAAAAAGAAGCTTTGAAAAAAATCACTCAAGATTGGATCGATATGAAACTCATTGAGCCAGCCACAACAAAAAATTTAGAATGGCTCTCACAAACTTTCCCCGTGCCCA
>CAAHFI010348001.1:0-12288 GCA_900893395.1 Euglena gracilis
AGGCGGAAGAAGAGGAAGAGGAACCACTGGAGTGGGAAGAGGCCCGCCAGAGCCTGCCGGCGGACCTGGAGAAGGTCTTGCTCCGCCAACAGGCGGGCTCCTTGAATTTGGACATCCGTTCCCTTTTCGAAGGCTGCCCAAATTAGAGGGGCTCAAAGAGCGAACAGAGGTGAGCAACCACAGACAAGATGCAGGCTCCAAGGTGGACAAGCTGCTGCGGAGCTGTCACCAAAAAAATTTTGCATTTGTGGAGAATGCATGCATCGATCCATGAAGGGGTACAAGCTGACAAGGTGGTGCTGAGCAGCAGTTCTTCTACTTGTTGTTGGAACTGGACAGGTGGTTGGTGGAAGAACGCAAGAAGGCAAGCCTCACACATTCAGTGGAGCAGAAGGAGCAGAAGCTGTTCAGTACCGAGGAGCTGAAGATTTCAGGAAGAGGTGGAGAAGATCAACAAGGCCAAACGGTGGCTTCTTCCACCCTTGAAGTTTTTTTACAATAGTTCCCTTTCCACCACTGGCCATTCCCAGCAGGGAATGCCGTTTATTTTACTTTCCCCAGGTGGAGGATTCAAGTTCAAGAAGTATGGAAAAGGAAAAGGAGGATGGCCAAGCTTTGGAGATGGACATGGAAAAGGTGGCTGGAAGAAAGGAGGAAAAGGCAAAGGCAGAGGTAAGCCCTGCCCAGCTGCCTCAGCTGCCTCAGGGAAGGGGAAAACCCACAACCCCACTCCTCAGCACCCACAGTGGGCTGCAGCAGGACCCAAATGGCGGGGACCCACAGTGGCCTGGCCAACAACACAGGCAAGGGATCCAGGTCTGTGCACCACACAGCAGACAGGCACCACCCCCCACCATTCCAGTGGAGGACAGGGTGCATCTGGCAGAAGTGGCCTGGGGGACACACCCCTACCCCAGAGATTGAAGCTCTGCCTACCCTGGTGGGAAAAACATGCCAGCCCACACCATGTCAAGTTGATCAGGGAGGGGATCACCCCCAGTGGCAACATCCACCCACCCTGACTGTGACAGGCAGACAGGGCTCAAATTTGGAGCATCCCAAAAGTTTTGGAAGATTATCAAAAACGTGGGGCTGTAAAAAAGGTGGAATCAGATGGAACAGCCCATCTGCTTCCTTAGTTCCTCATTTCAAAAGAGGAACCCTCAGGGGAAACAAAATGGAGGTTTATTTCAGATTGAAGGGAAATAAATAACTTCTTCCAGGTAAAAAAGTTCACCCTTATCACACGCAGGGCATCTACCCCCTTCTCCAAAAGGGTCACTGGGGGTCAAAAATCGATTTAAAAGATGCCTTCTTTCATGTTCCCCTGCTCGACACCTTAAAGCCTTATCTAAGGCACAGGGTGGAGGACCAGGTCTGGGAGTATCAGGCAGCCACTTTGGGCTAAACATCACACCCCAGGTTTTTTCAGGGCCTAATGGGTGCATTCGAAAAAAGATGGCATCAAAGGGGAATTCGGGTGTACGTCTATCTAGACGACATCCTCATAACAGCCCCCAGCCCAGCCACCATAACAAAAAATATCAGCCTGGTAGTGGAGGATTTAATGGCCAGTGGGTTCAAAATCAATCTCAAGAAAGTCTGCTGCAGCCAAACCAACTGGTTCCCCATTTGGGGTTTCTCAAAAACTTTCAGGAAGGAAAGTTGCATCTCTCCCCTCAAAAGACAAAAAAGGGTCAGAAAAGAACAGGAAAGTTCATTACAAAAAACATCATGTCAAAAAGGCAGGTGGCTGCCATTTTAGGAAAAATCAGGGCAAATCTGCTGGCCCTGCCCTTTTTAAGGGCCTTCACCACAATGCTCTCCAATTTCTGGTAGAGCATTCCCAGGGCCCTTGGGGTCATCTCACCCCATCGCCCAGGACATTAAAGTGGAACTAAAAAATGTAAAAGATTTACTGGGACATTGGTCAGGAAGATCATTTGTGCAAAACGCACAAAAACTCTTGCACTCAGACAGCAGCACTCTGGGCTGGGGGGGCTGGACCCACATCAGGCCAGTTCCTCCAGGCATGTAAAGAACTCCTGGCTGCCACAAACACAGTCAGATCCCTGGCAAAAGCAAACGACAGAGTTTGCCTGTGTGTAGACAATTAGGTAATATTTTATTACTTAAGCAAAGGGAGGGGGGAAGAAAAAAACCCCTTCAACAAAAGTTTTGAAGCCATTCTTCTACTGGCTGATCAAAAAAATGTCAACCTGGAGAGAAATGGGTTCTCTCCAGCCAATGCCTGGCAGACCCCCCGCATCAGGTGGGGACAGACAGGGGGATTACTCCCTGGACAAAAGATTATTTCAGCATCTGGTAAAACTTTTCAGCCGTTCATCACCCTCCAGAAAGACCTTTTTGCCTCCCCAGGAAACAAAAGGCTAACAGATTTTGTGTCCAGGTGGCCCGATTGGGATGCCAAGGCAACAGATGCCCTTCAGTGTCACTGGAAAACCTGGGGGGGTAGGGCTCTATGCCACCCCCCCTGGTCCATCATTCAAAAACTCCTGGCCAGGCTGCAGCTTTTTCCCAAAGCAAAAGTTTTGATGGTGGTCCTCTTTTGGGCTTCAGCACCATGGTGGCCCTATTAATAAAGCTGAAGGCCCCACGCACACCATGTCTCAGGATGAACCCTTACCCAGGAATGTTCCAAAAACTGTTGGGGAGAAAAAATGCCACCCTCCTCTGCCTGATCTGCTCAGTCAATTTTACAGAGGAGAAAATTCAATCTTCATCCATTGACGATTTTATAAGGAGAAATACCTGTCTAAAAAGATTTCAGAGTGGCTTTACGCATCTCTGGAACTCTTCTTCAACAGGGGGGGGGCCACCAAGCATCATCTGATGAAATTGCAGATGCCGTGGTACAATTGTTCACAGTTTTCTCCTGCACAGGCCAGAAATGCCTACTCAGGTGTCTTACTTTTGCCAGGGGTTGGGGAAAAATTGAGGTTTCACCCCCTGCTGACACCATATAAAAAAGCGTGGAATAAGAATGTCCAAAAAGATGGTGCTTTCTGGGATCCATTGCCTCTGCTGAGGCATCTGGCAGCAGTTCCATTTGATGCACTGAGGAACAACCTTGACACTTACGTTTACAACTCATTTGTGCGTCGGCTGTGAATGTGGCTCAGATCTTCAGATTTCGAAACGTTGTGCAAGTTTACTTGGCTCAACTCCTTATGTAAAAATTAGAGACCGTTTCAAAAAAAGGAAACAATGGGAGAGAATGGTTGCTTTGCCAGACATCCCCCAATTCTCCTTTTCACCTTCTGAAGGAGCATGTGGCCTCACAAAGGACCATTGCCCTTCAGGGGGCCTGTGTTTTTGACCCTCCAACCCCCCATCAGGGGCATCAAGGCAGACACCTTTAACAAAAAATGCCATAGAAGAATTTGGGATTGTTTCCTGTATTTGGGGCCCCCACTGCACCAGGGAGGAAGGAGTCAACATGATGAAAAATTCGGGACCATTCGGGCTTCGCACACTCTGGGGGTCAGATCCTGCTTTGTGTGCCGGCTGTCTTTTGTTTGTGTTGGTTTTTTGGCGGGGTGCTTCTTTACTGCTTTTTGGTGCCGGAGTTGGCGGATATTAACGTCCTTCGACAACATCAGATGGCAACGTACGCAGAGAAATTGACATCCGAGGATGAAGTCAATTCAACAATTCGTGGAGAGAGCTATTCTTCAACGAGGGCAACGTGGCGAAACTATTGGCAGAATCGTCCCCGGAATCCCTCGTCGCCGTCATCGCGGCCGGGCAAAAACTGGCTGGGAGCGGATGGCACACGACGAAGTGTGCAAAGAAGGTCCACGAGCTGACACAGGTGGCGATGGTCTCCAGCCAAGTCGGAGACTACAGGAATTCGTTCTTGTACTCCGTGGCATTAGCAGGAAGTGTGGAAGTACCACTGATCGACTTGGGGCAGACAGCAGCGGACGTGGCGTTCAAGTTGGCTGAGCGTTGGCTGGAGAAGAGTTCGAAGAAAGACAAAGGGGATGACGCAGAGAGCGGAGCGGTCCGCGATGGAGGAGGACGGAGAAGACGAGGAGGACAACGACAACGACGAGGCGGACGAACGGCTCCCTGGCAGGAGGAACTGGCGCCACTGGCGCCAGAGCTGGCAGCGTGCCTTCGGCACGCCGAAAAAGGAGATCGACTACCGTGGAAATGGTGCTGGGGGAGCTACCAAGGTATCAGGGGATAAAAGTAAGAGCGGAAGATAATAATCATGGTTCAGATGGAAAAGGGGCCTGGGACAAGCAGCTGAAGGCATGGCAGCAAAAGATGTTGCACCTGGAGAGGATGGTGGCATGCCTGTATGGCAGTGTGGAAGCAGATTATCAAATATTGGCACAACAACTGTTTTTTGCTGTAGCAGAGCTAGAGCAGACGCTGCTGAAGGAGAGGAAGAAGTGCAGCATTCCAGGGGCAATCCCAAGTACAAACAACGGGCTGTTCTCCAAAGAAGATTTGGCAGTTGACAAAGCCCAATGGGCTCTGAATCAAGCAGGCTTGGCACCAGCCTTCTCCAGACATTCTATGTCTCATTTTCCCATTCCCACAGGGAACAAAGGATTTAAGTTCAAGTTTGGCAAAGGCAAAGGCTATGGCAGCCAATTCAAGTCTGGGAGAGGAAAGGGCTATGGCAGCCAGTGGAGACCAGGGTGGTCCAAAGGGTCTGAATCATCTCTGGAATCCTCTCTCTCCCACCCTTTCCTCAGGAAAGGCAAGGGGAAGGCCTGAAGCATCAAAGACCCCAAGAGGGGGTGAAACCAACAAAGCAAGCACAGAAGGAGTCAGGGCTTACAGGCCCCAGGTGCCCATGATGGGCAGCCAGAACCAAGATGGAGTGGGGAGAGACCCCCAGCTGAGCTCCAAGGAGGAGGTAATCCCCCTGCTGACCCCTGCCCTGAGGCCATCACCAGTCTGGCAAGGGCTCCTGGAACCAGGGACCTGGCCCACACCAACCTGCCCCCCAGAGGAATGGGAGAAAGGCATCCTTCAAGGGTTGGATTTCAGAGAAAGGGCATGGCTGGGGGTGCCATTGTTTCAGAGACTGAGAAAATGTCTGCCATGGTGGCAGAAAAATGCAAGCCAGTGGGTAGTATCACTAATTCAAAATGGTGTGCAGCCAGACCACCCTCTACCCCAGTTTCTGTCAAAAAGACAGCAGCAAAAGTCAGAGCAGGAAATCAGCCTGGCCTCAAAAATCCTGAGGGAGTACCAAGAAAGTGGGGCAACCAAAAAATTGGAAATGGCCACAGACACTGCCCACCTAGTACCCTGGTTTGTGTTGTCCAAACCAGAAGGGGAGGGGGTCAAGCATCGACTTATCACAGATTGTCGAGATCTAAATCAATTTTGCTGTCCAGAAAAGTTCACTTTGGAAAACATGTCCACCATTTTCCCCACTCTGAAAAAAGGGGACTGGGCAGTCAAACTAGACTTGAAAGATGCCTACTTTCATCTGGGTCTGGAAAAATTTCAAAAATTTGTCAGAATTCAGGTGGGACCAGACCTGTGGGAGTTTCAGGGGGCCTGTTTTGGCCTAAGCACCCTCCCAAAATTGTTCATGTCCCTAATGAAAGTCCTGCTAAAACTGTGGCGATCAAAGGGATTGCAGGTGTTCGTCTATTTGGACGACATCATTCTGTTTGGTTCAACAGAAAATTCGGTGAAAAAGCATTTGTTGACAATGCTGAACACATTAGGGAGGCTGGGTTCAAAGTCAGCGAGAAAAAGTCTGTGTTTACTCCCACCCAAAGGCTGCAACATTTGGGATTCATCATCGATCTGGAAAAAGGTCAGCTGGAGGTGCCCCCCACAAATTAAAAACCATCAGAAAGGAACTGGGCAAGGTGGTTCTGGCCCAGAAACTGAGTTGCAGAAAGATTTCCAGCATTCTGGGACAAATCAGAAGTTACCTCCCTGCTCTGCCATTTCTGAGATTGGTAACCCAGGAGCTCTTAAAGTTCAGCCAGCTGCATCAGGAAAAGGGCTGGGATTTTTGCATCGACATACCAGAAAGCCTGAAGGGGGAAATCAAAGTCTAAAGGCATACCTGCAACCAGGCCTGGGCAGACCTTTCCTACAACAGGCAAAAAGGGTGCTCCATTCAGACTCCTCCACATGGGCATGGGGGGGTGGACTCCTCCCAAAATCAAATCAATCCAAGAATTTTGGAGGGAGAAAAATTGTTTACATATAAATGTGAAAGAGCTGATGGCAGCAGTACAGACAGTAAAAGCCTTTGCCCAGCCTGGGGAAACTGTGCTGTTAAACGTGGACAATCAAGTGGCACTAAGTTATCTCACCAAGTGGGGGGGAAGAAAACAGCACCTCAATCAGATTTTGGAACCTCTATTTCATTGGTGTTGGGAAAACCAAGTTCAACTGCAGGTCCAGTGGGTTCCTTCAGCAGAAATGTTGGCAGACCCACTCACAAGGTGGGATCAGGACAGGGGGGATTATACCCTGTGCCCAAACCTGTTCACCAAATTCTGCAGTTTTTCAGAACCGACATTGCTCCAGACACAGACATGTTTGCATCTCCAGGAAATGCAAAATTCCAAAAGTTTGTGGCCAGATGGCCCCACCACCAAGCTTCTCTGGTGGATGCATTGAAATGCGATCTGTCTTCAGTCCGAGATGTTTATGCCAACCCCCCTGGAAAGTGATTTTTCCTTGGCTCATCAGACTGAGATTGAACAAGCAGGTGAAATGCCTTTTGGTGACACCCATGTGGGTTTCGAGTCCATGGTGGCCCCTATTAATCAAAATGTCAAAACCAGGGACAAGAATGTTGGTCATACCCCCAGGGAGGGAATGTTCAAGAATTGTTGGGGGCAATCAATGCCAAGGCCAAAGTGGCCCCTGGCTTGCACAGTGGTATCAGGTTCCTTTTGGAACAGCAAAAAGTGCCACATCAAGACATTGAAAATGTCCTGAGGACTTTGGGACCCCTGAAGCGTTATGACAGTGCATTCAGAAAACTGTTTGTTATTTTGCAACAGAAAGGATTGGAGCCCTTGCAAGTCTCCAGGATGGAGCTGGCCACTGCCCTGTTGGACCTACACAAACTTTCACAGGCTGATGCTCGATGTGCGTATGCCTCCCTGCAGTATTTACCTGGGTTGGAGTCCATTCGATTTCACCCTTTACTAACAAAAGTGAAAAAGGAATGGAATCGTTCAGTTCAGAGGTATGCTGCCTTTTGGGACCCATTACCCATTTTGAGAAAATTGCAGAGCACTGAAAGGGTTTCTGACATGTCCTTATGGAGCTGAGGTGGAGAATCATTCTGTCCTTCAGACTTTTGGCTCTTCACAGGGGGGTGGACCTGGCAAGAACACAAAGGACCATTTCAGTGGTGGGGGAAAATTTTCATTTTGGTAAGGAGAAAGGGTTGGCCTTCACCAAAGTGGGAGCAGGTGTTGAAGATTGATTCACTGCCATCTTTGAGTCCATATCATTTGATGAGAGAATATGTGAAAAGAACATCTTTCATCCCCAGGGTGCCCCTTTGTTGTGGAGTTTGGATGGCAAAAAACCCTTGACATCCAACAGAATCAACTCTTTGACAAAGGAGTTGTTGGAAACTTTTGGCATTCCAATTTCCCACTGGAAAGCCCACAGCACCAGGGGGGCAGGGGTTTTGATGTACAAAAAATTGGGATTGTCCAGTGAGGAGGTGTGTGAACTTGGTCAGTGGAAAAATTCCACAGCCTTTTCAGCCCATTATTTACGATTGGGGCGGTGGATTCCGCAACGAAAAAAATTGAAAAGGGGTCGTGCACAAAGTCTCACCCCAGAGTGTGCGAAGCCCGAATGGTCGAGTACTCCCGGGAAGTCTGACCAGGGAGGAAGTGACCATGAGGGCGGAGCACAAGAGGGGGGTGAGCCCACCCAACCCACCCGGAAAAGGAAAGCATCCTCCTCCAGGGGGGGGGCAAAAACGCCCCTACACACAGGCCGGGGAGCCCTGCGGTTCACCTTCGCCAAGTCGGTGTCGGAGAGCACATCATCGCCAACTCCGGCACCAAAGTCGCAGTAAGAAGCACCCCGCCAAAAAACAACACAAACAACAAGACAGCCGGCACACAAAGCAGGATCTCACCCCCTCTTGTGCTCCGCCCTCATGGTCACTTCCCTCCTGGTCATCCTTCCCGGGAGTACTCATCTCCCCCAAAGGCGCCCAGAAGCCTGGGCACAAATTGGCCAGAAGGATGGGGAGATGGAATCAAGGCCAAGGAGGTCAACACCACAGGGGCCATGGGGCCAATTTCACAAGCAAATCCCCTCAGGAAGGGGCAGAAAAGGTCTGTCCAACCCCCCCAATTCATCTACCACAACAGCCCCTCTCAAGGGGACAAGGGGGGCCACAGCAGCCCCCCAGATTTCCAATGGGGTTGGAGGCCAAGAAGAAATCAAGGCCTGGAAGACCACAAGATGGATTATGGAAAAAAATTTATACATGGAACCTTGGAGACCACAGGGTGGACCCACAGTGGCCACCAAGAAGCTAAGGAACCAGCAGGGTGGACCCACAGTGGCCACCAAGAAGCTAAGGAGCTGCTGGAGAAATCCCCCGAGGGACCCACAGTGGCCCTCTGCCAAATGGGGGAAAAAGGGACCCACAGTGGCCCTTTCATGACCAGCCCCAGGAGGAAAAAGGGCCCACAGTGGCCCTTTCAAGGACCCAGCCCCCAGGGGCAAGGGACCCACAGTGGCCCTTTTGGAGGGAGGGCAGAACCCCTCCAACAT
Organism: Euglena gracilis; assembly: GCA_900893395.1. Classification (NCBI taxonomy): domain Eukaryota; phylum Euglenozoa; class Euglenophyceae; order Euglenales; family Euglenaceae; genus Euglena; species Euglena gracilis. Next base: position 8,776 of record CAAHFI010348001.1, read on the forward strand.
TATTTCTCGAATCAATCAATCAAGGGGGGACCCACAGAGGCCCCACTATGGTATGGCAACCAACCACATCAACATGGAGAAGACAGATAGGCCAAAACAGGGGCATTAAGCCTATGGTATGTCTTCCAACAACAAGATCTCCAGGAGAGGTGAGCAGAGAGGGAGAGAGTGCATGCACATCCCCCAGAAAAAATTTCTTTTTACAAGGGCCCAAGCCCTAGGGGACTTAGGGGTGCAATGTCCAACACCCCCAACCCAGCCCCCCAGAATCATCTTACCAGAAAATAAATTCAATGGAGGAAAAGGGGAACACCCCCTCCATCAAAGGTTGCAAAAAAGCCTAAAATGTCCACATCTCCAGCCCAGCCCCCCCAAAATCATCTATCCAGGAAATAAATTAATGGAGGAAAATGGGGAGACACCCCCTCCATCAAAGGCTAAAAAAAGCTTGAAATGGTGGACAAAAAATGCCCCCCCCAAACAACATGTCAACTCATCAGGGATGGCATTCAACCCCCTGGGTCAGCCCACCAAAATTGTCCACCCACCCAAAACCCAGGCAAATTTGAACCTGACCCAGCAGAAAAAATACTGCTGGATTACGAAAAATCTGGATCCGTAAAGAGGGTGAGGGATTCAACCACCCAGCACCTGATCCCCTGGTTTTATGATTTCGAAACCAGAAGGGGAACAGACAAAATGAGACAATAAGCGATTGCAGGAAATAAATCAACGATTCCAAGTGAAACCTTTCAAGCTGGATCACATCCAGCACATTTTTCCAGTGTTGGAAAAAGGCCACTGGGCAGCAAAAATAGACCTAAAGGATGCTTACTTCCACATCCAGTGAGCCAGGCCCTAAGGCCTTTTCTAAGACATCAGGTGGGGGGGCAGACCTGGGAATTCCAGGCAGGCTGTTTTTGAAATGTAATGCCCCAAATTTTTATGTCAGATGAAGACATTCGAAAAGCTGTGGAGGAAAAGGGGCATCCAGGTATTTATTTACCTGGACGACATTTTACTGGTGGCCCCAACACAAAACATCTTACAAAATCACCTGAACACAGTGGTCAGGGATTTAATAAATCAGGATTCAAAATCAATGTAAAAAAGTCCACCCTGCAGCCCACCCAAATCGTAAATCATCTTGGATTTCAACTAAACTTCCAAGAGGGAAAATTACAGGTGCCCCCCAGAAAATAAAAACAGTAAAAAAGGAGCTGGGAAAAATGGTGAAAAGATTACATGTCAAAAAGGCAACTGGCTGCCATTTTGGGGCCAAATCAGATGCAATCTAATGGCCTGCCCTTTCTAAGGCCTTTACGGATGCCCTGGCAAATTTTTTGGTGGAAAATTCCACAGCCCCCTGGGACTCAAAACACCCCATTTCCCAAAGAATAATAAAGGACCAATTAAGAGAAATAAAAATTCTGCTAGACACCTGGGGGGGCAGACCCTTCCCACAAAGTGCAACCAGGGAGTTGCACTCAGACAGCAGCACCCATGCCTGGGGGGGCTGGACATTCGAACAGGCAAAATTGTGCAAGAATTTTGGAGGGAAAACTCCATTTTGCACATAAATGTCAAAGAATTAAGTGCAGCAATAAGCACAGTCAAAGCCTAAGCCAGCCAGGAGAAACTGTGTCCCTGTCGTGGACAATCAAGTAATTTACTATTACTTAACAAAAGTGGGGGGGGCAGAAAAGACCCTTTCAATTCCATGCTAAGACCCTTTCTTCAAATGGTGCATGGAACACAACATAAACCTGCAAGTAAAGTGGGTCCTCAAAGAATGCCTGGCAGACCCCATAAGCAGGTGGGGAAATGGACAGGGGGATTACTCCTGGACCCCCAACTTTTTCAATGGCTGAGCAGCAGTTCAAAAAATTACATCAGCCGAAAAACAGACCTTTTTGCCTCACCAGGCAACAAAAAACTGCCACAATTTGTGGCCAGGTGGCCCCACTGGGAGCCACAGCAGTGGATGCATTACAATGTCCACTGGACAACATGGGGATCTTTATGCAAACCCCCCTGGTTTGTAATCCAAAAATTTCTCCCCAGATTAAAGAATGTTTCCACAGGCCAAAGTTTTGATGGTCACCCCCTACTGGGATTCAGCCACATGGTGGCCCCAGTTAATAAAAATGAAAGTTCCAGGGACCCCCTGCCTGAAAATCACCCCTACAATGGGTATGTTCACCAATTGCAGGGGGAAAAATGCCACCCCCAGGTGGCCCCTGTTTGCATGATTTGCTCAGGCAAATTCTGGAGGGAAACAAGTACAAAATTCAACCATTAACGATTTCCTGGGAAGAAACCCCAGTTTAAAGCGTTATCAAAGCGCTTTTACGCTTTTATGGGTGATTTTGGACAAAATGGGGTACCCCCCCTGAAGCCACCACTGACCAGTGGTTGACGCTTTAATTCAACTGTTTCATTTTCAAAGGCCCAAGCACGCAATGCGTACAGTGCTATGCTATTGATTCCTGGCTTTGGAGGCCTGAGGTACCATGCCATGTTGGCACCTTATAAAAGGCTTTGGAACCAAAATCTTGAAAAATATGGGCATTCTGGGATCCCCTCTCAATCATCCTGGGGCTGGCACAGTCCCCCTGCCCTCTGATATATGTACATTGCGTACACAACTCATCTTCTGTTCACGAATCCTCTGTTTATACAGAAGTTCTGATTTGGCACAGGTTCCAAAGAACCACCAGTGTGTTGGGGGGCACCCTACATCAAATTAAACGTAAGGTCAAAAACTCCACAAGTGGGAGCGAGTTATCTCCATTCCCCAGTGCCCCCAAATCAGCCCCTTTCATTTAATTATGGCATATGTGGCAGCAACACGTTTCTTTATGAAACCTGGGGCCCCCTTTTAATTACGTGAAAACCCCCTACAGAGCCATTAAGGCAGATACCATTGCTTCTATCACCAAAGAATTTGACCAAACAGGGGGTACCCCCCAGGTTTGGGACCCACTCCCCAGAGGGGCAGGGGTTGGGTTTGCTAAAAAAATTGGGCCTTTCAGCCCAAGAAGTTTGTGAAATTGGTCAATGGAAAGGGTGGAGGCTTTCACAGCCCATTATCAAAGACTTGGTGCCCAAGGTTCTTTGGAGACTGCCCTTGCCCCCCTTTTTTCAGTGCACAATCTGGCCTCACAATGGCAAGCGTGCGGAGCCCGAGGTGTCTCGTACTCCCTCGAGGCAAGGCCGAAAAGGGAGGAAGGGACACCGAGGGGGAGCACAAAGACATTGTGAGCCCGACCCCCCCACCCGTTAAGAAAATTTTTTCAAACGCCTCGGTCAGAAGATGAGGGCCAGGGGGGGGAGTGGGGGGGGACCCCCCAAGAAAGAAACAGCGCCATGGTCGCCACGTCGGAGACAATGCAGCCAACTCTGGCGAGGCGGCACTAAGCGTGACCTCCTAACCCAGCGCAGCGAACAATCACACCACAAACCGCGGCGGAGCAAGGCATGGCCTCACAATGTCTTTGTGCTCCGCCCTCG
>CAAHFI010348084.1:0-11422 GCA_900893395.1 Euglena gracilis
GGTTGAAAAAGTTCAAATTAAGAATACAAAAAGTCAGTTCGGCGGTTGGTAAGGTAAGCGGTCAGTAAGTAGTTCGCACACGCCCCCCATGCCGGAGGACGCGGCGCCACAGACACAGGACGAAACGGCATCACAGCACAACACAAGATGGCTCTACTGTTTTTCAAGCACTGATGAATGGTGTTCAACACGAATTGTCCACAAAAAAGGTCAGAACGACAAATGTCAACACAAAGGAAGGTAAAAGAGGTTACTTCCGACGTTCACCGTGGTCCTTCGCTTCGTGGTTGGCTTGCCATTCAAAGGTAACACAAACCTGGGCGAAACTCCTCGCATCAATGGCAGGTTTGTGACTGAAAGCCTTCAAAGGTTAGACAACAATCCACCCATGGCGAGGCGGGTTGGTGTCTCCTGACCCGAAAAACCATCCAAAAGGCCCCCTGGGGGGCTTGACTTTCCCCGCGTGACTGAAAGCACGATCAAAACATTTGGGGGAGGCCAGGCTGTCTCTTGAGATGCCAACCCCATTCACATTCTGAAACGTCGCAAACATTCTGAGCGCCTGGCGTAGGATCGTTTGTAAATTGTGATCCACACAATAATTCTTGAAAACCTCATTCATTCTGCCTCCTGGTTGCACAAACGAAGCCACAGGCTCCCATGTACTGCTGCTTGCCGGAAAATTCTCCCACCAAACCAAAAATTTCCATCCCCCTTGGTACTTGTGCTTCAAAATCTGTAAACATTGTAAAAACCCAATTGTGCTTGTTCTTCTTCTGACATCTGAAGGGGGGGTCCCCTCCCTGGTCTGGCATGGGGTGTCACCCTCCACTGGGTCTCCCACAACCACATCACCGGTCAAAAGGCCTGGGTCTTCTTCCAAAAGACTTTCTTCATTCAAAGCAACCTCCCACTTTTTGCACAAACCCAAAGAAACATCAATGACCCCTCCCAAAGATGGACTGCTTGCAATTTGCACTGAATTGAATCTCGATTTGAGAACCCGAAAAGGACCTTGCCAGGGGGGGAAAGCTTGGGCCATGATTTGTTTGGCCATCTTTTGTTGTGAACCAAAACATAGTCATCTTCTTGAATTTTTGCTGGTACCCTCCCTTTGTTGGCACTCTCAAAATCTTTTTTCTCAATTCTTTCAATCTCTGGGAAGCTCTTTCTTGAATTTCCATTTGGGTCAAAAGCCAGGAATGTGTTTCTGGGTTTGTCACCGGTTCTGGGGGTAATTCAAACCTCCAAGCTGGTCTGCCCAAAAACATTTCATGGGGTGACAACATTGTTGTGGGGAATCTGTGAATTCATCAAAAATGTGCAATACGGAATCAGCTGACCCAATTTTTGTCCTTGGAAGACAGATCAAAGCTCTCATATTCTGCAAAAACATTTTGTTGACATTTTCAACCAAACCGTTTGATCTGGGGTTCCGGGGTAGCGAAAACGATAATTTCACGTCTAGAGCTTTAAAGGCTGTCTGGTAAAAACCACTGGGCTGTCTGAATCGCACGTCGTTGTCAGACCTCACAACGGATGGTTTTCCAAAAACAGAAATCCACCGGTCCAAAATAAGCCTCAAAACACCTTCTCCGGTTACCGTTTTCTGTGTGGGATGAATTGGCAAAAATGGGACAAATTGTCGACCAAAGTCAGCACATAATCAAAACCATTGTAGGGGTCCATTTGCACAAAATCCAAACACAAAACTTTTTGCTCACTGTTGGAATCGGTAAAGAACCACCTTTCATCGGTCACTGGGGCGGTTTTGTTTTGAAAGGGTGCAAATTTCACAGGTCATCACAATGGCCTTGCAAATTTCCAACATGTCTTTCTTGGAAACCTTGGACTGAAAATGGCTCAAAAAAAACAACAGTCCTTTCAGCACCACATGGTTGCTTGCCTTGTGACATTCATCCAAACAAACCTTCAACAAATGAGATGGAACAACCAATTTTCCTTCACAATACATTGCCTTGGCAGATCTGAACCAAAACTCATTGTCAATGAAACAGGGTTTTGAAACCTCCACTTTTTCCCAAAATCCTTCAGCTCTGAATTCAAATAATCCTTTTCTGACACTTGCACTCTGTGGGACAAACTGAAAATCTTTTGCAAAAACAGGTCAAGCTGCACATCCATTTTCTGAAAAGCGTTCCTTGCTTCTTCCTCAAAACGAATTTCAAATTTGTTCTCAAAATCAGCACGAGACAAAAAATCACGCAATTCATTTTTTGCAACCTGCCACATGAACGATATTCAGTTTGAACTGGTGCAAAAACACATACATCCTTCTCAGCCTTTTGTTGAGGGGGGTTCACCCTTCAGAAAAGAGGTGGCTGCCTCATTGTCTGTCATCCACACAATTGGCAGATTTTGCAAAATCCTTGTTTGTGAAGCAATGGTCAGCACACCACTCAAAATTTCCTTTTCCCAGGTGGTGTATTTTTTCTCGCCTCACTCCATTTCCAGTTGTAGTGGCCCAAGGGCACCAACCTCATTTCACTGGGGTAGTTGTTTTCAGGGTTCCATCCACTTCACACCACTTGTTCGAAAATTCTCAGGAATTTGTGTTTGTTGGAGGGTTTGCCACTGAAACAATAGCAGAACCACCTCCCAAATCCGAACTGTCAGTCACCAAAACAATCTCTCCTGAACTCCTGGGGTACCCAAAACATCAAGGGATGATAATTTCCTTTTCAAAGCATTCAAACAACTCTCCTCCTTTTCAGTCCACCTCCATTTCACATTCTTTTTCAGAAGATCTGTCAGTGGGGCTGAGTCAAAAGTAAAACCTTTCACGTGTCTGCGATAAAAATTCATGGCTCCCAAAATTCGCCTCAAATCCCTTTGATTCTGAACTCGAAAACTCAGAATTGGTTCAATGTTCTTTGTTTGCCTGCCACATTCCCCATCCAACGAGAAGCCCAAGTAGTCAATAGTCTGATTCAGAAAAGAACATTTGCTCAATTTGATTCTCACTTGGTTCTTTCTGCAAACTTCAAACCACTTTTCCAAAAGATACAAATGATCCTCCTCAGAGTTTGCACCAACCCCTGTGTCATCGAAAAAAGAAGCCAGGTGTCCATCTTTCAAAATCTCTCTCCCTCAAATCCGTTTTGCATTGGGAGGTTAGGATTTCCATCAACTCCTGAAAAATCCCTGGGGCATTCATCAACCCAAACATCATCCTTTTTGGACGAAAACACCTCCCTGAAGGAATGCAAAATGCAGACAAATTTGCTGCTCTTTTTGTGATTGGGATTTGCCAATACCCACTCCTCATGTCCAGGGTACTTTTGAACCGACACTTGGCCAAACTTTCAATCAGAATTTCCATGTTTGGCAAACCTGCATGTGCTTTGCTTCTGGAATTCAATTTTCCATAATGAATGACCATCTTCTGGTACTTGACCCTTTTTTGTCCACCAAAAATGTGGGGCTGCACACCTGGGGGATTTAAACTGGGAATTGCTCAATCAACCCTGACTTTAGCAATTCTTCACACTGAAGGTCAATTTCTTTTTCATCCTCCTGGGGCATGGGCCAACACTTTTGCCTTAGGGGTTTCCCTTCCCATTCAGGCTTCAGCTCAATGTCCATCAAAAAGGCAGGGGGGAAGACTCAGAAATTGTGGGCAATGGTAAAAAACATCAGAAAATTTCACCAAAAGCTCATACAACCTGGGGTGGTCTCTGAATTTCTCAACTTCTTTCTCAAATTCTCCACTCAGATTCTCAGTAAACAATTTGCTGCTTTTTTCATCAGCCTTTTTCGGGCCTCCAAAGTCCAAATCTTTTCATGTAAAACTTGGGAAATGCTTTTGAGTTCATCCATCTTGATTGTTGCCTTGGGAGTCTTCACAGGTTTTGCAAACTGAACATCTTCCACAGGCTGGGACAGCTGGAAAAACATCACCTCACATCTTTTCTCACCTCCTGAAAAAGACTCAGCTCACTTTCAATGTCCTTGTCAATTCAGCCAAAAAATTGATGTTTTCATGCTCACTCATTGGTTCAAACACCACCACATTGTCCAACCATTCTTTCACCTTTTCTTCTGATTCCTTGGGGGGAACACTCTCCAAAGGAAAACTTGGACTTTCAAAAACTTTCTGCGCTGCAGGTGGATTGGTGGATTGTGCATGCTGCTGGGGGAACATCAGGAAGATCTGGGAAATCAACTTGAATTTCATCATCCACTGTGGGGTACTTTCTGATCTCACCTCTCAGTTCATCCAAACTCCAATTTCTTGAACTTTCCTGAGCCAACTGACAATTCTGGGGTCCAAAAGCTCAAAATCCACTTTGAATTGCACTGTGTCCACCACACTCACAAAAGTGTTCCACAGGGGGGAGGGCAGCACCTTTTTGCACCTGTCACCCAGAAACAAGGGAACCCCACTTGAAATTTTCACCCTGGCCGCCGTTACCCTTTCCAGCAGGGGGTACCAGTACTGGTCCACCCAGTCTGGGTGTACCAGGACCATTTTTGTTTCTTCAAGGCACAACTTGGTCACCACTTTGCTTAGTTGGCTGAAGGGGGGGTTTGCCCACAGAAACTTGGAAGCACCAATGTCACACAACAATTTTTCCCATGAATACAGTTTCTGAATGCCTCTTCCGGCCATCCAACTGACTTTCAGCCTCCCTTCCAGTTGGCAGTTTTGAATTCATATCCCCAAAACTTGGAACTTTTCAAAGAATTCCACTTGGTATTCAAGGCACAATTCCTTCTGCCATGGGAGTTGAAGAGTTCAGACTGGTTCCACCTATACACAAACATATGGACAGTACCCCCATTTTAGGAATCTCCACAATGTGGAGATCTTCCGCGGTGTCTTGTTTTCTTTTTCTTTTTCTGTCGCCTGGCCCCCCGGGGCTCGCCGCCAACACTCCCCTCCGGAACGCTTGCGTACCGCCTTCGGCAATACACAAGGCAGCCCCGGGAGATTGGGCAGTGCTGCGGCCCCTCCTCTATCTTGGCCTTCGGCCGTTCCTCGGTGCGTTTGTTCTCCTCTGGGCCCGGGGGGGGGCCTTTTTTTTTTTTTTTGCGTGGAACGAGGTCGAAGGGATCCCCCTGAAATTATAATTTACATGATGGGGAATCTCTCCTGCAGTAACAAACCACAGAGAGATGATGGAATGGGCATCCAAACCCACTTGGGGCTCGCTCACTGGGTATCCCCCTTTTCCCAGTGAATTAGTCCCAAGAACCCACCTCGTTGGGACCCCATGAAGGGGTCTCCTTCATGAAATTCCGACAGGTGGGGGGCAGGGATCCCAGCAGTGGTAAACAGGCATAAAACACTCCTCCTGGTTGATGAATCCTCTGTCCAGTCTGATTAGAGATGGGGTACCCACTTCCCAGGTGAGGTCAAGGTTCGGGCTGCCAACTCCATGTCCATGGCTGCCCAGGAATCTGGTCGATGATAGCCAATGTGCTGCCAAAGGGAAGGGTTTCCCAACTCACAACCCCAGTGCTGCCCAAGAGGTACCTCTTCCAGATAACGGGTGGCCAATGTCCACAGGGGCTGCCCAGCAACTTTGGAACACTCAACCAGTGGGGCTCCAGCACATCTCTATCCAGGCTCCCAGGCTCAATGATCAATTTTGACTTCCTTGCAGCATCATCTCCCTTCTCTTTCTTCTCCTTGCTGCACTGGTCAACTTGCCATCCACAATTGCTCTGTCGACTTGCACTTCCTCATTACCACTCTTGATCTCGAATCTGTCCAGCAGACAGACATGGACTCCCCACTCAATGGCCCTGTGGCTTTTCCTTGCAGCTCAAAAAACAATGTACCTTCGGGGAAATACATTCTTCTTCTGGAGATCTTCAATAGAACTTCCAGCCAGCTTGATGCCCAATCTGGGGCAATGAAGATTCCCCTTGCTCCATCACTCATGACCTTCATCACTGCTTGACTCAATTGACTGAAGGGGGGGTTCAGCCACACCCACAATGGTGGTCCCCACCCTGTCTTCCAGGCATCTGTCATGTACTGGTTGAACCTCTGTTCTCGAAATTGTTGAACACATCCACCAATTGACTTTCAGTCAAGCCAAAACTTGTGACAATCTCCTGCACATAGACAAACCTGACAGCGTAGTCTTCAGAAGTCCACTTCACTTTCACTTCTGGACCTTCAGCAGTAACACAATGCAATGTCTTCTCCTGCAGAATGTCCAATTCCTTGTCAAAGGTCTCCAGCTCCAGACACCACTTGCAGTTGCAGCCAGGAGTATAAGCTCCATCCACCAGTTGGAAGCAATACCAGAACCTGATTGACAATGGATGATACCTCACAGAAGTTGAACTTTTGTGAATCAATGTAGCTGGCACTTGTTCTCTGAGCAAATACTCTGCTGCAACTTGGACATTTGTCCTCACCATGAACTCTTCAGTTTCTGAATGCCTCTTCCGGCCATCCAACTGACTTTCAGCCTCCCTTCCAGTTGGCAGTTTTGAATTCATATCCCAAAACTTGGAACTTTTCAAAGAATTCCACTTGGTATTCAAGGCACAATTCCTTCTGCCATGGGAGTTGAAGAGTTCAGGACTGGTTCCACCTATACACAAACATATGCACAGTACCCCCAATTTTAAGAACTCCACAATGGGAGATCTTCAGCGGTATCTTGTTTTCTTTTTCTTTTTTTGTCGCCTGGCCCCCCGGGGCTCGCAGCCAACAATACCTGTAGGCTGAATTGCCTTTCGTCATGTACAAGGACTGTGTGTGGTTCAGGTGGTTTGTAAAAAGATCAATGCAAATCTTACCATCAGAAATGTTCAATTACTCCAAAGCTTTTGACTTCACTGGCTTGACCAAAGTGTAGCTTCTGTCTTGAAAAGTCTGAAAATTCTTTTGATGGTGTGGTCCCCATCATGGCTCTGAAGTAAACCTCCTCACCTTCGATGATGATTCTGGGGGTCTGGTCAACAACCCTCCAAAAAACTCACTCTCTGTGAAGTCAGTCCCCAAAACTGCCTCAAAGGCACAAGTGTCCACCACAACAGCCTTCAATTTCAAAATCTTGGACCCAAACTGCAAACACATCTCACACGTTCCCTCGGAAAAAATGTACTCCCCGTTGCCGATCTGCAGGGTACCGCAGCACTCCGCTTAATTTTATTCTCAGGAACACATTTCTTAGAAACTGCTGTAATGGTGGCCCCTGTGTCCAAAATGGCTTGAACATCCTTTCCATAAACCTTCACTGGCAAAAGATAAGTTTTACACCACCTCTGGAGCAATTGCAAAGCATCAGCTTTTCTCTTTTTGGGATTTCACCCTGGGGGGTAACCTGGGTTTGCACTCCCTGGGTTGAACCGAAGGGGTCCCTTTGCCTGCCCCCTTCTGGGCTGCTGCCTTCTTTTTCTCAAACTTTTCTTTTGACCAACATCTGTCTTCATAATGCCCCTTTTTGTGACAAAATCGACAGAAAATTGGCTCCAAATCGTGGGGCTGGGGTGTCATCAACTTTTCTTTCACCCTTGCCTTTGCCTTTTCCTTTGCCTTTTCCTTTTCCACCAGATTTTCCACCTTTTCCAGATTCTGGGACATTTTCACGAACTTTTTCAGATTGACAGGGGGTCTTTCAATCCGGGGTCTGAGATTTTCTTTTTTCAGCAAATTCCTCTCCAACCAATCTTCAGAACTTTTTTCCAAAATTGTTTTCTCAAATCTGTGAATGTCTCAGAACGATGTTTGTAAAATCTGTCTGCCCTTATGTCTGCATACATTCTGGGGTGTAATTTCCTCAGCAAAACCAGAAACTTTTCCTGTTCACTCATGGCCTGGGGGCTCAACCTGGCCATCAAATTGTCCAACTCAATGAAAAGTTTTTTGATGTCTTGGGGTTCAGGGTTCTGTGAAAGTGCTTGGCAATTTCTCAATGGCAGATCTCAAAGTCATCTCATTTTCCAGTGTTGGGAACAATTTTGCAATTTCCAACAGCACTTTTTCAAAATCATCATTCTCTTCCATCACTTTTTCAACCATTTTTTCACCTTGGGGGTGCAACATTCCAACAGCCAATCCTTTTTCTGGACATTTCCAAATGCAACAGCACCAGTTAACCTCAACCATCTGCCAAAATCTTTCAAAAACTCTGGCCAATTTGCACCATCAAACTCTGGCAATTTCACAGGGGGTAATCTTGACTTTGGGTTGAACTTTGGCTGGGGTTGCTGGAGTTTGGTTCCACAATTTGCTTCAGAAATGTTTCAACCTGGGTGATGGGTTCACAGGGGTAAACACAGACTGACTGCTGCTGGCTGATTGATTTCCAACTCTTGCAACCTTCTTTCCAAATCTTCAATGGAGGACATTTCTGCAGATCACCTTGAAAAAACTCAACCACTGGCTCTGAAAACTGGGAGAAACACTGGCCAACCCAAAAAGACAAACAAAACTGAAGAAACCAGAACAGAAAACCAACCACTGGTTCAGGACCAGGTCAGCAAGATGATGAAGATCTTGCCTCCACCAGGATCTTGTTCTGGACAGCAAGGTGAACAGCAGCACCAGCAGCTTCAACAACCAAGTAACCAATACAACAACTGTTGACAATTCTCCACTGTGAACTTGTTCACCACAGCCTCAATGTCAACTTCCTGTTGAAGGTGTTGTTCTGTACCAGCAACTCGGTTAACCTTGCCTTCAGGAAGACCAACTTCTGGAACTTCAACAACCAGTGAAAAACGATGATCTCCTCGAAGACGTCTTTGACGATTGGAACAAAAACCTCTGCGACCAACTTTGGACGTCTCAGAATATATTTTTGTTTTTCTTGAAATCCTCGGATTCCCAATTTTCTTGATATCCCAATTGTCCCAAAGACGTAAACACAAATCAATGTGACATAAACCAGAGCCAGCAGTCTGCGGGAGAAAAGTTCGAATTAGAATACAAAAGTCAGTTCGGCAGTTGGTAAGGTAAGCGGTCAGTAAATAGTTCGCAAGTACTGCGTACTCCGAATCCCCAGAAGTCCATTGCAAACTTTTCGTAGCAGTGAGAGCATCGGACTATATAGTCTGGGGGAAGCGAGGTCAATATCGACCACTTCAAAGTGATAGGCATATTGCCAGTTGGTAGAAGACTTGCAGATTGCTGCAGAACATGTTTTCCGCCAATTTGGCGACATTTTCAGGTAGTGGGTAGAATTCCCACTCCAGGCCTTTTGGGCCTACACTGCGAATGCAGTCGAATAACTGCGTAGCAGATCTTTACCTGTGTTGTATCGGTCTTCCCGACGACAATCCAGGTAAGGATATCCACACGTGTTCAAGAACCTACCGAAATTTTGGTGGGGTATCCCGCCCGAACCACACGTGCCAGATCCCGGCAGACCGTCCAATATCGGACCGAGAATTACATTGCCCTCATAGGCGTACAAAGTTCCATCATATTGGAACTCACGTTACGCTCCAGATAGAGCTGTCTGGTTACGGTCACTACGGGAGAGGCAACCAGAATTGGAAGACTAAGTTCGTTTTGGAACTTCCGCAGGCCTCGAATGCGAGTTCATAAGTGCTCTGGATGTGCTCGAATAGAGCTTCCATGTCGTCCTCATAGACGTTGCGGAATTGGCCTTTTTGGCCTTTGCCTTGGCCTTTTTGGCCTGCAGTAGGTGCTCGTTTGGGAGCACTTTTTGGCTTTACTCTTGCCGACCGGGCTTCCCTTCGAGCAATCTCTTCTCTAGCTTGTTTCCAAGCATGAGGACAGAAATTGGATGCAAAAACGGGGGCCTTAAAATGCGGGGTTCATATCGCTTGTTCGTCCAAGCAATTCCTGCGGGGCATAAGCCAATTTGGCTGCTGGGTATGCTGCAGGTTGATCTGCATGTCCGCCAATAGCGGTGGGTTATTGTCAGGGAGGGGTTCGCCTCTAGGCGGATCGATGTACGTGGGTTACGTACACGTTCGAGGTGTCGTCAAAAATTTTCTGTACTCGTGCACGCTCCGCAGCTTCATGCTCGATTTCTGCCCTATGGGCTCTTTGGGCCAGTTCGGCTTGTTCGAGCTGTTGTTGGGTGGGTTCAGGAACAGGCAGTACCTCGGTGTGGCCTGTTGGCCTGGAGGTACGGTGTTTTCCTGGGGTGTTGTTCGCCATTGGCGCTGTCACAGGCTGTGGCGCCGTTTGGCGCTGCTACAGGCTGTGGCGCCATTGGCGCTGCTGCGGCTTGCCGGTGCTGCTGACTTTTGCTGGCACCGGTCTGGGGGTTGCGCCATTGGCGCTGGTTGGCCGGCGCAGCAAACGGTACGGGCACGGGAGGGGGTTCGGCCTGTTTGGCCCGATGCCCGACGTTGCTGTGCAGGGGTAGCCTGTCTGGCTGGGGCTGGGGCGGGGGCTGGGGGTTTCGGTCTCCCCATTGGGGATGAAAATTCTGGTCTGCCCCGTTTACTAACCTAGGTCTGCTGGCCTGTACGGCTGTGACGCATATCTGCGTTCTGCAGACGTGGGCCCTGGAGGTGTTCCAGGGATTGGTAATACTGGATGGCTTGCTGAGGTGATGTGAAGCAGGGTTCCGGAAGAGGTTCATGTACCGTTGGTACATCCTCTTCCACAGCCATACGGCCTTCGGCCTCGGCTTGCTCCACATCCTCAGCCCAGGATCCAGGTTCTTGAAGCACCGACATATCCCGTTGTACGGGTAACTGACTTCCAGCTTCCAGATAGGCTGATAAGGAAAAGGTAGTGCCGTTGACGGTTGCGTCGTTGGCTGATACGCATAATGCGTTGGGGTTTCCCGATATTCGGTGGTGGTGGTCTCGGCATACGAGTTGGGGACGGGATATCGCGAAAAATTCGCGATGCTGCACCATTTGGTGCTGTGATATCTCCCGTCCCGCTCTCCTCCACTGGGGGCTATGCTCCCGCGTGTATTCGGTGAATGCACCTGCGTGGTGGCGTATCCGCGGGATAGGCGGTACTGGAATACCCAGTGTACGCATGCTGACCTCAGGGGGATATTCCCGCGGCATCAAAGTCTGGCCACAATGCGTACCATTGTGCAATAGGCCTATTGGCCAGGCCCAGAATTTGACGACAGTGGGATCCCACAGCACCTGTAGAGATGGGTCTACCCTCTCTAGGTTGCTGGCCCGCAAGGGCCGTTCGCAGAGTCTTCTCTGCGAGATTCACCAATTCTGCGGTGAAGGCGGGGTAGGCACCGTTGGTGCTGCCTGTGGCGTCTCATGCGCACACAGGGATCGCATAAGCGGATATACTACTGCTGGCCGGCTTGAGCAGCGGGTTCCCGGACGGGATAAGCAGCAGGTTGAGGCATCGCCTGTACGGCGTGTACCTGATGCGGGGTACCCTGTACGGTTGAGATTGGGGTTGGGGTTGTGGTTGCTGAGATGTAACATACTGTGGGGTATACAGGACGGGAGGTGAGGGGCTAGGCATGGC
>CAAHFI010349063.1:0-13472 GCA_900893395.1 Euglena gracilis
TTTTTCGGTCATTTTCGGCGAAATCGGCCGCGCCGGCGCACCAAAACGAGCGCTGCCACGGCTAGAGGTCGCGATCCTTTTCCTGATCGTTGCGAAGGGCGGTGGGCGGACAGGCGCAATTTTGCCCGCGCGGGCGTGCGTAAAACGCAGCAATTACCGTCCGGGAGGCGCAAAATAGCACGTTGGCAACGGACGCCCCAAAAAACGGCATTTTTCGGTCATTTTCGGCCGAAATCGGCCGCGCGGCGCTCCAAAACGAGCGCTCTGCCACGGCTAGAGGTCGGCGATCCTTTTCCTGATCGTTGCGAAGGGCGGTGGCGGACAGGCGCAATTTTGCCCGGCGGGCGTGCGTAAAGCAGCAATTACCGCCCGGAGGCGCAAAATAGCACGTTGACAACGGACGCCCAAAAAACGGCATTTTCGGTCATTTTCGGCGAAATCGGCCGCGCGCGGCGCACCAAAACGAGCGCTCTGCCACGGCTAGAGGTCGGCGATCCTTTTCCTGATCGTTGCGAAGGGCGGTGGGCGGACAGGCGCAATTTTGCCCGCGGCGGGCGTGCGTAAAACGCAGCAATTACCGTCGGGAGGCGCAAAATAGCACGTTGGCAACGGACGCCGCAAAAAACGGCATTTTTCGGTCATTTTCGGCCGAAATCGGCCGCGCCGGCGCACCAAAACGAGCGCTCTGCCACGGCTAGAGGTCGGCGATCCTTTCCTGATCGTTGCGAAGGGCGGTGGGCGGACAGGCGCAATTTTGCCCGCGGCGGGCGTGCGTAAAACGCAGCAATTACCGCCCGGGAGGCGCAAAATAGCACGTTGGCAACGGACGCCGCAAAAAACGGCATTTTTCGGTCATTTTCGGCCGAAATCGGCCGCGCCGGCGCACCAAAACGAGCGCTCTGCCACGGCTAGAGGTCGGCGATCCTTTTCCTGATCGTTGCGAAGGGCGGTGGGCGGACAGGCGCAATTTTGCCCGCGGCGGGCGTGCGTAAAACGCAGCAATTACCGCCGGGAGGCGCAAAATAGCACGTTGGCAACGGACGCCGCAAAAAACGGCATTTTTCGGTCATTTTCGGCCGAAATCGGCCGCGCCGGCGCACCAAAACGAGCGCTCTGCCACGGCTAGAGGTCGGCGATCCTTTTCCTGATCGTTGCGAAGGGCGGTGGGCGGACAGGCGCAATTTTGCCCGCGGCGGGCGTGCGTAAAACGCAGCAATTACCGCCGGGAGGCGCAAAATAGCACGTTGGCAACGGACGCCGCAAAAACGGCATTTTTCGGTCATTTTCGGCCGAAATCGGCCGCGCCGGCGCACCAAAACGAGCGCTCTGCCACGGCTAGAGGTCGGCGATCCTTTTCCTGATCGTTGCGAAGGGCGGTGGGCGGACAGGCGCAATTTTGCCCGCGGCGGGCGTGCGTAAAACGCAGCAATTACCGCCGGGAGGCGCAAAATAGCACGTTGGCAACGGACGCCGCAAAAACGGCATTTTTCGGTCATTTTCGGCCGAAATCGGCCGCGCCGGCGCACCAAAACGAGCGCTCTGCCACGGCTAGAGGTCGGCGATCCTTTTCCTGATCGTTGCGAAGGGCGGTGGGCGGACAGGCGCAATTTTGCCCGCGGCGGGCGTGCGTAAAACGCAGCAATTACCGCCGGGAGGCGCAAAATAGCACGTTGGCAACGGACGCCGCAAAAAACGGCATTTTTCGGTCATTTTCGGCCGAAATCGGCCGCGCCGGCGCACCAAAACGAGCGCTCTGCCACGGCTAGAGGTCGGCGATCCTTTTCCTGATCGTTGCGAAGGGCGGTGGGCGGACAGGCGCAATTTTGCCCGCGGCGGGCGTGCGTAAAACGCAGCAATTACCGCCGGGAGGCGCAAAATAGCACGTTGGCAACGGACGCCGCAAAAACGGCATTTTTCGGTCATTTTCGGCCGAAATCGGCCGCGCCGGCGCACCAAAACGAGCGCTCTGCCACGGCTAGAGGTCGGCGATCCTTTTCCTGATCGTTGCGAAGGGCGGTGGGCGGACAGGCGCAATTTTGCCCGCGGCGGGCGTGCGTAAAACGCAGCAATTACCGCCGGGAGGCGCAAAATAGCACGTTGGCAACGGACGCCGCAAAAACGGCATTTTTCGGTCATTTTCGGCCGAAATCGGCCGCGCCGGCGCACCAAAACGAGCGCTCTGCCACGGCTAGAGGTCGGCGATCCTTTTCCTGATCGTTGCGAAGGGCGGTGGGCGGACAGGCGCAATTTTGCCCGCGGCGGGCGTGCGTAAAACGCAGCAATTACCGCCGGGAGGCGCAAAATAGCACGTTGGCAACGGACGCCGCAAAAAACGGCATTTTTCGGTCATTTTCGGCCGAAATCGGCCGCGCCGGCGCACCAAAACGAGCGCTCTGCCACGGCTAGAGGTCGGCGATCCTTTTCCTGATCGTTGCGAAGGGCGGTGGGCGGACAGGCGCAATTTTGCCCGCGGCGGGCGTGCGTAAAACGCAGCAATTACCGCCGGGAGGCGCAAAATAGCACGTTGGCAACGGACGCCGCAAAAAACGGCATTTTTCGGTCATTTTCGGCCGAAATCGGCCGCGCCGGCGCACAAAACGAGCGCTCTGCCACGGCTAGAGGTCGGCGATCCTTTTCCTGATCGTTGCGAAGGGCGGTGGGCGGACAGGCGCAATTTTGCCCGCGTCGGGCGTGCGTAAAACGCAGCAATTACCGCCCGGGAGGCGCAAAATAGCACGTTGGCAACGGACGCCGCAAAAACGGCATTTTTCGGTCATTTTCGGCCGAAATCGGCCGCGCCGGCGCACCAAAACGAGCGCTCTGCCCGGCTAGAGGTCGGCGATCCTTTACCTGATTGTTGCGAAGGGCGGCGGGTGGACAGGCGCAATTTTGCCCGCGTCGGGCGTGCGTAAAACGCAGCAGTTACCGCCGGGAGGCGCAAAATAGCACTTGGTAACGGACGCCCAAAGAACGTCATTTTTCGGGCATTTTCGGCCGAAATCGGCTGCGCCGGCGCTGCAAAACGAGCGCTCTGCCCGGCTAGAGGTCGGCGATCCTTTTCCTGATTGTTGCGAAGGGCGGCGGGCGGACAGGCGCAATTTTGCCCGCGTCGGGCGTGCGTAAAACGCAGCAGTTACCGCCGGGAGGCGCAAAATAGCACTTTGGTAACGGACGCCCCAAAAACGTCATTTTTCGGGCATTTTCGGCCGAAATCGGCTGCGCCGGCGCTGCAAAACGAGCGCTCTGCCCCGGCTAGAGGTCGGCGATCCTTTACCTGATTGTTGCGAAGGGCGGTGGGCGGACAGGCGCAATTTTGCCCGCGTCGGGCGTGCGTAAAACGCAGCAGTTACCGCCCGGGAGGCGCAAAATAGCACTTTGGTAACGGACGCCCAAAAACGTCATTTTTCGGGCATTTTCGGCCGAAATCGGCCGCGCCGGCGCACAAAACGAGCGCTCTGCCCCGGCTAGAGGTCGGCGATCCTTTACCTGATTGTTGCGAAGGGCGGTGGGCGGACAGGCGCAATTTTGCCCGCGTCGGGCGTGCGTAAAACGCAGCAGTTACCGCCGGGAGGCGCAAAATAGCACTTTGGTAACGGACGCCCCAAAGAACGTCATTTTTCGGGCATTTTCGGCCGAAATCGGCTGCGCCGGCGCTGCAAAACGAGCGCTCTGCCCGGCTAGAGGTCGGCGATCCTTTTCCTGATTGTTGCGAAGGGCGGTGGGCGGACAGGCGCAATTTTGCCCGCGTCGGGCGTGCGTAAAACGCAGCAGTTACCGCCCGGGAGGCGCAAAATAGCACTTTGGTAACGGACGCCCAAAGAACGTCATTTTTCGGGCATTTTCGGCCGAAATCGGCTGCGCCGGCGCTGCAAAACGAGCGCTCTGCCCGGCTAGAGGTCGGCGATCCTTTACCTGATTGTTGCGAAGGGCGGCGGGCGGACAGGCGCAATTTTGCCCGCGTCGGGCGTGCGTAAAACGCAGCAGTTACCGCCGGGAGGCGCAAAATAGCACTTTGGTAACGGACGCCCAAAGAAACGTCATTTTTCGGGCATTTTCGGCCGAAATCGGCTGCGCCGGCGCTGCAAAACGAGCGCTCTGCCCGGCTAGAGGTCGGCGATCCTTTACCTGATTGTTGCGAAGGGCGGCGGGTGGACAGGCGCAATTTTGCCCGCGTCGGGCGTGCGTAAAACGCAGCAGTTACCGCCGGGAGGCGCAAAATAGCACTTTGGTAACGGACGCCCAAAGAACGTCATTTTTCGGGCATTTTCGGCCGAAATCGGCTGCGCCGGCGCTGCAAAACGAGCGCTCTGCCCCGGCTAGAGGTCGGCGATCCTTTTCCTGATTGTTGCGAAGGGCGGCGGGTGGACAGGCGCAATTTTGCCCGCGGCGGGCGTGCGTAAAACGCAGCAGTTACCGCCCGGGAGGCGCAAAATAGCACTTGGTAACGGACGCCCAAAGAACGTCATTTTTCGGGCATTTTCGGCCGAAATCGGCTGCGCCGGCGCTGCAAAACGAGCGCTCTGCCCGGCTAGAGGTCGGCGATCCTTTACCTGATTGTTGCGAAGGGCGGCGGGTGGACAGGCGCAATTTTGCCCGCGTCGGGCGTGCGTAAAACGCAGCAGTTACCGCCCGGGAGGCGCAAAATAGCACTTTGGTAACGGACGCCCCAAAAAACGTCATTTTTCGGGCATTTTCGGCCGAAATCGGCTGCGCCGGCGCTGCAAAACGAGCGCTCTGCCCGGCTAGAGGTCGGCGATCCTTTACCTGATTGTTGCGAAGGGCGGGGGGACAGGCGCAATTTTGCCCGCGTCGGGCGTGCGTAAAACGCAGCAGTTACCGCCCGGGAGGCGCAAAATAGCACTTGGTAACGGACGCCCAAAGAACGTCATTTTTCGGGCATTTTCGGCCGAAATCGGCTGCGCCGGCGCTGCAAAACGAGCGCTCTGCCCGGCTAGAGGTCGGCGATCCTTTACCTGATTGTTGCGAAGGGCGGCGGGTGGACAGGCGCAATTTTGCCCGCGTCGGGCGTGCGTAAAACGCAGCAGTTACCGCCCGGGAGGCGCAAAATAGCACTTTGGTAACGGACGCCCAAAGAACGTCATTTTTCGGGCATTTTCGGCCGAAATCGGCTGCGCGGCGCTGCAAAACGAGCGCTCTGCCCGGCTAGAGGTCGGCGATCCTTTACCTGATTGTTGCGAAGGGCGGCGGGTGGACAGGCGCAATTTTGCCCGCGTCGGGCGTGCGTAAAACGCAGCAGTTACCGCCCGGGAGGCGCAAAATAGCACTTTGGTAACGGACGCCCCAAAGAACGTCATTTTTCGGGCATTTTCGGCCGAAATCGGCTGCGCCGGCGCACAAAACGAGCGCTCTGCCCGGCTAGAGGTCGGCGATCCTTTTCCTGATTGTTGCGAAGGGCGGCGGGTGGACAGGCGCAATTTTGCCCGCGTCGGGCGTGCGTAAAACGCAGCAGTTACCGCCCGGGAGGCGCAAAATAGCACTTGGTAACGGACGCCCCAAAGAACGTCATTTTTCGGGCATTTTCGGCCGAAATCGGCTGCGCCGGCGCTGCAAAACGAGCGCTCTGCCCCGGCTAGAGGTCGGCGATCCTTTTCCTGATTGTTGCGAAGGGCGGCGGGTGGACAGGCGCAATTTTGCCCGCGTCGGGCGTGCGTAAAACGCAGCAGTTACCGCCCGGGAGGCGCAAAATAGCACTTTGGTAACGGACGCCCCAAAGAACGTCATTTTTCGGGCATTTTCGGCCGAAATCGGCTGCGCCGGCGCTGCAAAACGAGCGCTCTGCCCGGCTAGAGGTCGGCGATCCTTTACCTGATTGTTGCGAAGGGCGGCGGGTGGACAGGCGCAATTTTGCCCGCGTCGGGCGTGCGTAAAACGCAGCAGTTACCGCCCGGGAGGCGCAAAATAGCACTTTGGTAACGGACGCCCAAAGAACGTCATTTTTCGGGCATTTTCGGCCGAAATCGGCTGCGCCGGCGCTGCAAAACGAGCGCTCTGCCCGGCTAGAGGTCGGCGATCCTTTACCTGATTGTTGCGAAGGGCGGCGGGTGGACAGGCGCAATTTTGCCCGCGGCGGGCGTGCGTAAAACGCAGCAGTTACCGCCGGGAGGCGCAAAATAGCACTTTGGTAACGGACGCCCCAAAAACGTCATTTTTCGGGCATTTTCGGCCGAAATCGGCTGCGCCGGCGCTGCAAAACGAGCGCTCTGCCCGGCTAGAGGTCGGCGATCCTTTACCTGATTGTTGCGAAGGGCGGCGGGTGGACAGGCGCAATTTTGCCCGCGGCGGGCGTGCGTAAAACGCAGCAGTTACCGCCCGGGAGGCGCAAAATAGCACTTTGGTAACGGACGCCCAAAGAACGGCATTTTTCGGGCATTTTCGGCCGAAATCGGCTGCGCCGGCGCTGCAAAACGAGCGCTCTGCCCGGCTAGAGGTCGGCGATCCTTTACCTGATTGTTGCGAAGGGCGGCGGGTGGACAGGCGCAATTTTGCCCGCGTCGGGCGTGCGTAAAACGCAGCAGTTACCGCCCGGGAGGCGCAAAATAGCACTTTGGTAACGGACGCCCCAAAGAACGTCATTTTTCGGGCATTTTCGGCCGAAATCGGCTGCGCCGGCGCTGCAAAACGAGCGCTCTGCCCGGCTAGAGGTCGGCGATCCTTTACCTGATTGTTGCGAAGGGCGGCGGGCGGACAGGCGCAATTTTGCCCGCGTCGGGCGTGCGTAAAACGCAGCAGTTACCGCCCGGGAGGCGCAAAATAGCACTTTGGTAACGGACGCCCCAAAGAACGTCATTTTTCGGGCATTTTCGGCCGAAATCGGCTGCGCCGGCGCTGCAAAACGAGCGCTCTGCCCGGCTAGAGGTCGGCGATCCTTTACCTGATTGTTGCGAAGGGCGGCGGGTGGACAGGCGCAATTTTGCCCGCGTCGGGCGTGCGTAAAACGCAGCAGTTACCGCCCGGGAGGCGCAAAATAGCACTTTGGTAACGGACGCCCCAAAGAACGTCATTTTTCGGGCATTTTCGGCCGAAATCGGCCGCGCCGGCGCTGCAAAACGAGCGCTCCGCCCGGCTAGAGGTCGGCGATCCTTTACCTGATTGTTGCGAAGGGCGGCGGGTGGACAGGCGCAATTTTGCCCGCGTCGGGCGTGCGTAAAACGCAGCAGTTACCGCCCGGGAGGCGCAAAATAGCACTTTGGTAACGGACGCCCAAAGAACGTCATTTTTCGGGCATTTTCGGCCGAAATCGGCTGCGCCGGCGCTGCAAAACGAGCGCTCTGCCCGGCTAGAGGTCGGCGATCCTTTACCTGATTGTTGCGAAGGGCGGCGGGTGGACAGGCGCAATTTTGCCCGCGTCGGGCGTGCGTAAAACGCAGCAGTTACCGCCCGGGAGGCGCAAAATAGCACTTTGGTAACGGACGCCCCAAAGAACGTCATTTTTCGGGCATTTTCGGCCGAAATCGGCTGCGCCGGCGCTGCAAAACGAGCGCTCTGCCCCGGCTAGAGGTCGGCGATCCTTTACCTGATTGTTGCGAAGGGCGGCGGGTGGACAGGCGCAATTTTGCCCGCGTCGGGCGTGCGTAAAACGCAGCAGTTACCGCCCGGGAGGCGCAAAATAGCACTTTGGTAACGGACGCCCCAAAGAACGTCATTTTTCGGGCATTTTCGGCCGAAATCGGCTGCGCCGGCGCTGCAAAACGAGCGCTCTGCCCGGCTAGAGGTCGGCGATCCTTTACCTGATTGTTGCGAAGGGCGGCGGGTGGACAGGCGCAATTTTGCCCGCGTCGGGCGTGCGTAAAACGCAGCAGTTACCGCCCGGGAGGCGCAAAATAGCACTTTGGTAACGGACGCCCCAAAGAACGTCATTTTTCGGGCATTTTCGGCCGAAATCGGCTGCGCCGGCGCTGCAAAACGAGCGCTCTGCCCGGCTAGAGGTCGGCGATCCTTTACCTGATTGTTGCGAAGGGCGGCGGGTGGACAGGCGCAATTTTGCCCGCGTCGGGCGTGCGTAAAACGCAGCAGTTACCGCCCGGGAGGCGCAAAATAGCACTTTGGTAACGGACGCCCCAAAGAACGTCATTTTTCGGGCATTTTCGGCCGAAATCGGCTGCGCCGGCGCTGCAAAACGAGCGCTCTGCCCGGCTAGAGGTCGGCGATCCTTTACCTGATTGTTGCGAAGGGCGGCGGGTGGACAGGCGCAATTTTGCCCGCGTCGGGCGTGCGTAAAACGCAGCAGTTACCGCCGGGAGGCGCAAAATAGCACTTTGGTAACGGACGCCCCAAAGAACGTCATTTTTCGGGCATTTTCGGCCGAAATCGGCTGCGCCGGCGCTGCAAAACGAGCGCTCTGCCCCGGCTAGAGGTCGGCGATCCTTTACCTGATTGTTGCGAAGGGCGGCGGGTGGACAGGCGCAATTTTGCCCGCGTCGGGCGTGCGTAAAACGCAGCAGTTACCGCCCGGGAGGCGCAAAATAGCACTTTGGTAACGGACGCCCCAAAGAACGTCATTTTTCGGGCATTTTCGGCCGAAATCGGCTGCGCCGGCGCTGCAAAACGAGCGCTCTGCCCGGCTAGAGGTCGGCGATCCTTTACCTGATTGTTGCGAAGGGCGGCGGGTGGACAGGCGCAATTTTGCCCGCGTCGGGCGTGCGTAAAACGCAGCAGTTACCGCCCGGAGGCGCAAAATAGCACTTTGGTAACGGACGCCCAAAGAACGTCATTTTTCGGGCATTTTCGGCCGAAATCGGCTGCGCCGGCGCTGCAAAACGAGCGCTCTGCCCGGCTAGAGGTCGGCGATCCTTTACCTGATTGTTGCGAAGGGCGGCGGGTGGACAGGCGCAATTTTGCCCGCGTCGGGCGTGCGTAAAACGCAGCAGTAGCACGCCCGGACGGCGCAAAATAGCACTTTGGTAACGGACGCCCCAAAGAACGTCATTTTTCGGGCATTTTCGGCCGAAATCGGCTGCGCCGGCGCTGCAAAACGAGCGCTCCGCCCCGGCTAGAGGTCGGCGATCCTTTACCTGATTGTTGCGAAGGGCGGCGGGTGGACAGGCGCAATTTTGCCCGCGTCGGGCGTGCGTAAAACGCAGCAGTTACCGCCCGGAGGCGCAAAATAGCACTTTGGTAACGGACGCCCCAAAGAACGTCATTTTTCGGGCATTTTCGGCCGAAATCGGCTGCGCCGGCGCTGCAAAACGAGCGCTCCGCCCCGGCTAGAGGTCGGCGATCCTTTACCTGATTGTTGCGAAGGGCGGCGGGTGGACAGGCGCAATTTTGCCCGCGTCGGGCGTGCGTAAAACGCAGCAGTTACCGCCCGGGAGGCGCAAAATAGCACTTTGGTAACGGACGCCCCAAAGAACGTCATTTTTCGGGCATTTTCGGCCGAAATCGGCTGCGCCGGCGCTGCAAAACGAGCGCTCCGCCCGGCTAGAGGTCGGCGATCCTTTACCTGATTGTTGCGAAGGGCGGCGGGTGGACAGGCGCAATTTTGCCCGCGTCGGGCGTGCGTAAAACGCAGCAGTTACCGCCCGGGAGGCGCAAAATAGCACTTTGGTAACGGACGCCCCAAAGAACGTCATTTTTCGGGCATTTTCGGCCGAAATCGGCTGCGCCGGCGCTGCAAAACGAGCGCTCCGCCCCGGCTAGAGGTCGGCGATCCTTTACCTGATTGTTGCGAAGGGCGGCGGGTGGACAGGCGCAATTTTGCCCGCGTCGGGCGTGCGTAAAACGCAGCAGTTACCGCCCGGAGGCGCAAAATAGCACTTTGGTAACGGACGCCCCAAAGAACGTCATTTTTCGGGCATTTTCGGCCGAAATCGGCTGCGCCGGCGCTGCAAAACGAGCGCTCCGCCCCGGCTAGAGGTCGGCGATCCTTTACCTGATTGTTGCGAAGGGCGGCGGGTGGACAGGCGCAATTTTGCCCGCGTCGGGCGTGCGTAAAACGCAGCAGTTACCGCCCGGGAGGCGCAAAATAGCACTTTGGTAACGGACGCCCCAAAGAACGTCATTTTTCGGGCATTTTCGGCCGAAATCGGCTGCGCCGGCGCTGCAAAACGAGCGCTCCGCCCCGGCTAGAGGTCGGCGATCCTTTACCTGATTGTTGCGAAGGGCGGCGGGTGGACAGGCGCAATTTTGCCCGCGTCGGGCGTGCGTAAAACGCAGCAGTTACCGCCCGGCAGGCGCAAAATAGCACTTTGGTAACGGACGCCCCAAAGAACGTCATTTTTCGGGCATTTTCGGCCGAAATCGGCTGCGCCGGCGCTGCAAAACGAGCGCTCCGCCCCGGCTAGAGGTCGGCGATCCTTTACCTGATTGTTGCGAAGGGCGGCGGGTGGACAGGCGCAATTTTGCCCGCGTCGGGCGTGCGTAAAACGCAGCAGTTACCGCCCGGCAGGCGCAAAATAGCACTTTGGTAACGGACGCCCCAAAGAACGTCATTTTTCGGGCATTTTCGGCCGAAATCGGCTGCGCCGGCGCTGCAAAACGAGCGCTCCGCCCCGGCTAGAGGTCGGCGATCCTTTACCTGATTGTTGCGAAGGGCGGCGGGTGGACAGGCGCAATTTTGCCCGCGTCGGGCGTGCGTAAAACGCAGCAGTTACCGCCCGGCAGGCGCAAAATAGCACTTTGGTAACGGACGCCCCAAAGAACGTCATTTTTCGGGCATTTTCGGCCGAAATCGGCTGCGCCGGCGCTGCAAAACGAGCGCTCGCCCCGGCTAGAGGTCGGCGATCCTTTACCTGATTGTTGCGAAGGGCGGCGGGTGGACAGGCGCAATTTTGCCCGCGTCGGGCGTGCGTAAAACGCAGCAGTTACCGCCCGGCAGGCGCAAAATAGCACTTTGGTAACGGACGCCCCAAAGAACGTCATTTTTCGGGCATTTTCGGCCGAAATCGGCTGCGCCGGCGCTGCAAAACGAGCGCTCCGCCCCGGCTAGAGGTCGGCGATCCTTTACCTGATTGTTGCGAAGGGCGGCGGGTGGACAGGCGCAATTTTGCCCGCGTCGGGCGTGCGTAAAACGCAGCAGTTACCGCCCGGCAGGCGCAAAATAGCACTTTGGTAACGGACGCCCCAAAGAACGTCATTTTTCGGGCATTTTCGGCCGAAATCGGCTGCGCCGGCGCTGCAAAACGAGCGCTCCGCCCCGGCTAGAGGTCGGCGATCCTTTACCTGATTGTTGCGAAGGGCGGCGGGTGGACAGGCGCAATTTTGCCCGCGTCGGGCGTGCGTAAAACGCAGCAGTTACCGCCCGGCAGGCGCAAAATAGCACTTTGGTAACGGACGCCCAAAGAACGTCATTTTTCGGGCATTTTCGGCCGAAATCGGCTGCGCCGGCGCTGCAAAACGAGCGCTCCGCCCCGGCTAGAGGTCGGCGATCCTTTACCTGATTGTTGCGAAGGGCGGCGGGTGGACAGGCGCAATTTTGCCCGCGTCGGGCGTGCGTAAAACGCAGCAGTTACCGCCCGGCAGGCGCAAAATAGCACTTTGGTAACGGACGCCCCAAAGAACGTCATTTTTCGGGCATTTTCGGCCGAAATCGGCTGCGCCGGCGCTGCAAAACGAGCGCTCCGCCCCGGCTAGAGGTCGGCGATCCTTTACCTGATTGTTGCGAAGGGCGGCGGGTGGACAGGCGCAATTTTGCCCGCGTCGGGCGTGCGTAAAACGCAGCAGTTACCGCCCGGCAGGCGCAAAATAGCACTTTGGTAACGGACGCCCCAAAGAACGTCATTTTTCGGGCATTTTCGGCCGAAATCGGCTGCGCCGGCGCTGCAAAACGAGCGCTCCGCCCCGGCTAGAGGTCGGCGATCCTTTACCTGATTGTTGCGAAGGGCGGCGGGTGGACAGGCGCAATTTTGCCCGCGTCGGGCGTGCGTAAAACGCAGCAGTTACCGCCCGGGAGGCGCAAAATAGCACTTTGGTAACGGACGCCCCAAAGAACGTCATTTTTCGGGCATTTTCGGCCGAAATCGGCTGCGCCGGCGCTGCAAAACGAGCGCTCCGCCCCGGCTAGAGGTCGGCGATCCTTTACCTGATTGTTGCGAAGGGCGGCGGGTGGACAGGCGCAATTTTGCCGCGTCGGGCGTGCGTAAAACGCAGCAGTTACCGCCCGGGAGGCGCAAAATAGCACTTTGGTAACGGACGCCCCAAAGAACGTCATTTTTCGGGCATTTTCGGCCGAAATCGGCTGCGCCGGCGCTGCAAAACGAGCGCTCCGCCCCGGCTAGAGGTCGGCGATCCTTTACCTGATTGTTGCGAAGGGCGGCGGGTGGACAGGCGCAATTTTGCCCGCGTCGGGCGTGCGTAAAACGCAGCAGTTACCGCCCGGCAGGCGCAAAATAGCACTTTGGTAACGGACGCCCCAAAGAACGTCATTTTTCGGGCATTTTCGGCCGAAATCGGCTGCGCCGGCGCTGCAAAACGAGCGCTCCGCCCCGGCTAGAGGTCGGCGATCCTTTACCTGATTGTTGCGAAGGGCGGCGGGTGGACAGGCGCAATTTTGCCCGCGTCGGGCGTGCGTAAAACGCAGCAGTTACCGCCCGGCAGGCGCAAAATAGCACTTTGGTAACGGACGCCCCAAAGAACGTCATTTTCGGGCATTTTCGGCCGAAATCGGCTGCGCCGGCGCTGCAAAACGAGCGCTCCGCCCCGGCTAGAGGTCGGCGATCCTTTACCTGATTGTTGCGAAGGGCGGCGGGTGGACAGGCGCAATTTTGCCCGCGTCGGGCGTGCGTAAAACGCAGCAGTTACCGCCCGGGCGGCGCAAAATAGCACTTTGGTAACGGACGCCCCAAAGAACGTCATTTTTCGGGCATTTTCGGCCGAAATCGGCTGCGCCGGCGCTGCAAAACGAGCGCTCCGCCCCGGCTAGAGGTCGGCGATCCTTTACCTGATTGTTGCGAAGGGCGGCGGTGGACAGGCGCAATTTTGCCCGCGTCGGGCGTGCGTAAAACGCAGCAGTTACCGCCCGGCAGGCGCAAAATAGCACTTTGGTAACGGACGCCCCAAAGAACGTCATTTTTCGGGCATTTTCGGCCGAAATCGGCTGCGCCGGCGCTGCAAAACGAGCGCTCCGCCCCGGCTAGAGGTCGGCGATCCTTTACCTGATTGTTGCGAAGGGCGGCGGGTGGACAGGCGCAATTTTGCCCGCGTCGGGCGTGCGTAAAACGCAGCAGTTACCGCCCGGCAGGCGCAAAATAGCACTTTGGTAACGGACGCCCCAAAGAACGTCATTTTTCGGGCATTTTCGGCCGAAATCGGCTGCGCCGGCGCTGCAAAACGAGCGCTCCGCCCCGGCTAGAGGTCGGCGATCCTTTACCTGATTGTTGCGAAGGGCGGCGGGTGGACAGGCGCAATTTTGCCCGCGTCGGGCGTGCGTAAAACACAGCAGTTACCGCCCGCAGGCGCAAATAGACTTTGGTAACGGACCCCCAAAGAACGTCATTTTTCGGGCATTTTCGGCCGAA
>CAAHFI010349068.1:0-12072 GCA_900893395.1 Euglena gracilis
ATTTGTATTGCAGAACCTGGAATGGTGCTATCTGGCATGCCACTGTACATTCTGCAGATTGCTGCTATGCACAGTGTCATGGTGTTCATGCTGCCTGGTACACACCTGGACCGGATGTCCCGTTTGTGGGAGCTGTGGTCCCGGTTGGGACACCCCTTCCAGAACTTGGGCATTTTTGCTGACCGAAACGGTCTGACGTATGTCGACTGTTTGGGTAAATGTACAGAAGACGAAACGTTCGTGGTAAAGTTGAAGGAGACGTTCAACCACACGTATTCGGTTGGACCACTGGGAATCCAGTGGAAATATTACCCCCAGCCGGAGAAACTCCAAGCGCAGGCCGCGGTAAAATTCACGCCCAACCTCTAAATCTACTTGGACAGCATGTATTGCACGCTGTTCAAGGTGTTGGACGTGGACCTCGCGTACCCTCAACGGTACAAACTGGAATGCCAGTTTTGCAAGGAAATACACCTTGTGGACTTCTGGGGTTTCACAGAACGCGTAAAAACGCCTCCGACTGCCGAAAATGCCAGCAGCCAGATGACCAGGAGATTTCTCCTGCATCAGTGCCGAAATCCCCAGCTTGGAACCCAAAGACAGAAAGTTGCTGAAACATCACCGGCAGAAAATTTTTCTGCTGCAACAAGTCTGGCATAGGGCATGGATAACCTACGTCCTGGAGGTTACTTCTATTTTCTGAACACATGACCACCGATGTAGAAATCTACAGGAAGTGGATACCTCGGGGATACACCGAGGTTGAAGCCAGACCAAATGACTCAGACCGACGCAGGATGAACCTGCGGCCGGACTGGCAGGACGCCGAAATTGGCCTCCGCGAGCATATCGCAACCCAGTTCGGGAATATCCTGAAATATGAGGACTTCGAACCGTTTTTTTGCAGCAACGGAGATGAGCGAACCTCGTTATGCACTACCTTCACCAGTCTTTCTGGCGGCAGCAGGCGGATACGGCATGGGTGAAACACGTCGGGCGCAATGGGAAAGCCTATGCATTTCCGACGAAGGCGATCCAGAGCTTCTACCCGGAAGCTTGGTAAGGCCTTCATGGCCACCACCATAACCTAACTCTCACAGGAGTGAAAGTATAAGCTTTTGCCGTCTGTCAGATGCACGGTTGTGCTACAGAAGCAAGAATGACCTGCGTTCTGCAGAACAGCTACACACAACCGAATCCCCTCCGGAAGCGGGGGAGGAAGAGGAGAACAGCTCCAATGGCCGAGGATGAAACGCTGCCTGCGGATCCGGCACGGAAAACCCGTAGCCCATCAGTCGTGATGCTGAACACTGTGGCAGAATCGGCCCAGCGCCCAGGATAACTGAAAGGTGAGAGGATACCCATTACAAATTCACCTAATTCACTAAGTACGACAGGCGCACCGACCCCTCCACGGGAAAACCCGTCGGGAGATGCGGTACCCCAAACGGCTGAGGTATTACTCCTGAACCGCCCTGTTTCCGGGGAAACCCCGTCGACAGAGGAGCCAGCGGATGAGCCCGCTTCGGCTGAAGGGCCGGAGCGACGCACATCGCTGGGCGGCTGCGTACTTGGTGGTTCACTGATAGCAGTAGTCACTCCACGTGGTACAGCAGCCAGCTCTTCCACAGCTGTGGCAGAAACTGCCCAGCCGACGGAAGAAACACTTGAAAAAGCCATGGTGGAGGATGAACCTCCCCCAACGGCGCAACCACCGCCGATGTCGGAAGCGACACAGACGGAAGGCGAGACGACATCAATGCTAGCGGAGACGACAGGAGACGTGCCAGTACAGGATGAACCTGTACCTGCACCGGCAGCACCATCCGAGGCACGGGATGAACCCGCACCTCAGCGTACAACCACAATCACAGCACAGAAAGCGTCAGGGCACGAGGACACTAGCACCTGAAAACCAGGTTGAGCGGACGTCCATGCCATGGCAGAGGATCGGTCAGCTCAAAGTGCGCACCGGCCCCCACACCATCCCCCACGGCTACCCCTGGTCAACCCATGGAAGCCGCGAAGGAGCGTGTAGGGCGGCCCTCAGCTCGGTAAACTCCTGCTGAAGGACAACGACGCTCGGTATCAGGGAGAGTACCCCCATCCCAGGCGTCACCACGCACCTGGGCGAGCAAGCGTGACGCCGAAAGACGGCCCTCGGGTGTGCCGGAAACCGGAAGCCCGAAGGCCCCGGCCAAATCAAAGCCGGGCGCCGCGCCTTGCAAACCTACACCGAAGTCTGGTGACCAGCCCCCACCAAAAGGCGGTGGTGGTGCTGGAAGCCAGGGTGCTGCATCCTCTTCTCGGGGATAAACCCCCGGACAAGGATACACACGTCACGTCATCTGGCTATGGGAACACCTCACAGCCAAACCCTCAGTCAACGGGGCAGGGAAAATCCCGGGCCTTCACGGCTGAGACACCCACGGAAGGCGAAATTGACTGGAAAGTGATCACTCAGGATGATCCTGAGACCCCTGACCTGAAAGACAGGTACATTAGAATCGACCACAAACTGAAGAAAAATCAATGTCCCAATCCATGGATTGAGCCACTTTTCTGTAAAGGCCAGAAACGGTCCTTTAACCAGAACGTGACCTGGAATAATTACAATTCCAGATCGCCACGCGTTTTGGCTCAATACTTCAGGGATGAATTCGTCGTCGACAAAACGGAAGACCGTTTTTGGTGGCTCTGCACTGTTTGCCACAAGACATACGACAGTGCACCTGACTTGAGATTACCCCTCGTCCACGTATGCAACTCAGTGGATCGGAAATCGTTCCACAAGGACGTATACGTCCCCAACTGTGCGGCCTTGGTATGTGCCAAGTGCGTGGACAGTTGGAACCACAAGCACAATTTACACTACACGCACCAGGATGGCACGAATGTGCCGTTGCTTTGCGTCAACTGCGATTAGGGAACCTTCTGGCAAACTGCGGAAGGCGCAGTTCGCACAATCGTGCAAAGCGGCCAGAACCCCATGGAGGAGTTCTCAACCTTGCACAAAAGTACAAGGAATTCTCCAAGAACTCCACCATCAAGTTTGACGACTACCGCCACACGGGGATGGCCCGTGGGTGGCAGGTCGACAGCGGGGCGATACGCCTTGCAGCTGAGGAGGCAGGGGTAAGATTACCTTACCTCTGGGAGACAGCAGAGAGGGAAAAGAGACTTTTCCGACTGTTTACCACACAGGACCTAAATGGTCGCTGGTGCCACCACAATGGCCGCCGGAAAACCTCGGCATGACCTGGAAAGACTGGCTTGGGGCCGTAGTACGACCCCATACAGTCCGCGCGAAATGTGCACATCACATGCCCATTGACTTCCACCCGGGGAATGCCGCGCAGGTGTCAGCCAATCAGCCACGCATGAATTTCTTCATCTGGCCAGCCACTCTACCCAGATAATACTTGGAGAAGCTGCAGTGGTTCCTCGCGGAAAGAGCGAGTGTAACCAAACAAGCAGTCCCCAACGGATAGATTCGGGACAGGGTGGCACCTGACTTCGAATACGAATCGCCAGAAACCTGGCTAGTGGACCGGCCCCCACCACAGCAATTCCAAATGGTCCTGGTAGAAGACCCCCTGAACTCAGGCCATGATTACTGGGGGTTGTAGACGACATAATGCCGAAACGGCATTATTAGGCCCCATGTAAGGTACGTGCCTTCATGGAGCCTGGATATCCCTGGAGGATCATACATTGGTAGCAGAAAACACTAAACAGCCCTGGGATGAACCCGGGTCTGTCACACGTGAGCTCTGGATGGAAGCATCCATGAGCGCCGCCCCCCCACCTCAATCACCGTGCGGACGGAAACCGTCTTCAGGAGGTAAGCGCCTCTTATCACGTCGTGAAGGAGATTCTGCTGTGAAGACCTTGGCAGCCAGGAAACCTGGCAACCCGCTAAGTGGTACACAGCACACAGCGATCACGGCGTAATAATAGGCCAAAGTTGTCACTTTTCGGCCCTAAGGCCGCTTAAGGCTGCCAGACAGCAAAAATTCTGTTTTGGCATAAGCCAGCCCCACACTCCTCCCTACTTTCCCCCCACCCGCCAAAGCTGTTGCCGGCAGTCGGTTCTGCAAGTGGGCTTTTGTTTCGTAGTGCGCATATGACCGCCTAGGAGCCCTATCCGAGGAACGCCAGGATAGGAGCCTGCTCCCCCTTCCACACCTCTCCCCCTCGGGTTTTCAGCGAATATGCTTGACCAACCCCGCGTGCCTTTGGCACACCCAAACTGGGTAGATGGGACGCTTTGACAGGAACAATGCCAGCCCGGTGTCCCACAGTGGTCTTACACACACCCCGCCTAATCCCAAAGCGAACAGGTACCGCAAAAAAAGCGGCTGACCTTTTGCGCGTTTTTGGGTTTTGGGTGGATGCCACTGTGCGGAAAGGAGAGACGCCAAGTGGAGTAGTGAACCCCACCGTGGCAGCGTCACATATCCTGACTGGACCTTGGAATCCCTGGTCCATGAAGGATGTCGGGCGTAGCCCTGGGGGGGGGGGGGCAGTGTATACCAGGCACGTCCCAGCTCTGTAGGACATCTGCAGGGTTGGTTCAGTGACGATCGCACCACTGTTGTAGAAACCACGGTTGGCACGATCGTGGCAGACCCTACCGGGATCTTCCACTGGACACGTCAGCACTTTTCTCTCCTTCACCCACAGGTGGTATTCTTTCACTTCATTATTTGCAGGTTTCAAGGTTTGATGCGTCAGAAGGGAAAACCCTCAGAACAGTTGGACTTGGCTTCGGAGGAAACATCTGAAGCCTTTCCATTGTGCTTTGCTTCTTTGGGGAATTGGGAACAAAAGGGAAGCTACTTTTGTTACTCCAAAGACTTTTCCCATTCATAAGTAGGTTGTCCACCAAGGCCGAATCGAAAGGCTTTTTCGGAATACACAAAAGTAGGGAAAAGAGTAAAGCTTTGGACGTACACTGGCAGACCCTTTTCCCAAGGAGAAAACCAGGGAGTTGCACTCAGACACCAGGACCCATGCCTGGGGGGTGGGGGCTGGACATTCGAACAGGCAGAATTGTGCAGGAATTTTGGAGGGAAAACTCCGTTTTGCACATAAATGTCAAAGAATTAAGTGCAGCAATAAGCACAGTACAAAGCCTCATCAAGCCAGGAGAAACTGTGTCCCTGTCAGTGGACAATCAAAGTAATTTTACTTGAAAACAAGAGGGGTCATAAAAGATCCTTCAATTCCATGCTAATACCCTTCTTCAAATGGTACATGGAGCACAACATAAACCTGCAAAGGAATGCCTAGCAGACTCCATAAGCTGGTTAGGATTGTTCCCGGGACCCACTATTTTTTCAATGGCTGAGGCAGCAGTTCAAAAGTTACAGAACCCTAAAAAAAGACCTTTTTGCCTCACCGGGAAACAAAAAAAATTCCATAATTTGTGTCCAGGTGGCCCCACTTGGAAGCCACAGCAGTGGATGCATTACAATGTCTACTGGACAACATGGGTGATCTTTGTGCAAACCACACCTGGTCTGTAATTCAAAATTTTCTCCCCAGATTAAAAATGTTTCAACAGGCCAAGGTTTTGATGGTCACCCCCTACTGGGATTCAGCCACGTGGTGGCCCCAGTTAACAAAAGTGAAAGTACCAGGGACCCCCTGCCTGATTTTGTGTTTGTTTCCCCTCTAGAATTTGCCTGAGCAAATCGTGCAAAGCAGGGGCCACCTGGGGGGTGGAATTCCCCTCCCCTGCAATTGGTGAACATAC
Source organism: Euglena gracilis (assembly GCA_900893395.1). Classification (NCBI taxonomy): domain Eukaryota; phylum Euglenozoa; class Euglenophyceae; order Euglenales; family Euglenaceae; genus Euglena; species Euglena gracilis. The sequence goes on from CAAHFI010349068.1 coordinate 5,762, forward strand.
CCGTGCAAGGAGTTATTTTCACAACTATTAACGATTTCCTGGGAAGAAACCCCAGTTTAAAGGGTTATCAAAGCGCCTTTACGCTTTTATGGGCGATTTTTGACAAAATGGGGGTACCACCCGCTGAAGCCACCACTGACCAAGTGGTTGACGCTTTAATTCAACTTCTTAACTGTTCAAATGCTCAAGCACGCAATGCATACAGCTATGCTTTTAATTCCTGGGTTTGGTGGTCTAAGGTTCCATGCCATGTTGGCACTTTATAAAAGGCTTTGGGACCAAATTTTGGATAAATATGGTGCATTCTGGGGTCCCCTACAAACCATCCTGGGGCTGGAACAGTCCCCCCTGCCTCTGATATAGTGTTCCTTGCGTGTAGAATTGATTTTCTGTTCATGTGTCCTCTGTTTATACAGATCATCTTATTTGACACAGGTCCAAAGAGCCAACAGTATATTGGGGGGGGAGGGGGAACCCTACATCAAAATCTTACGTAAAGATAAAAAATTCACAAGTGGAGAGAGTTATCTCCTTTTCCCAATGCCCTCAAATCACTCCCTTTCATTTGATAATGTACTATGTGGCAGCAACACCGTTTTTTGTGAAACCTGGGGGTCCCCTTTTAATTACGTTAAAAGCTCCTATAAAGCCATAAAGGCAGATACCGTTGCTTCTATCACCAAAGACTTTTTGACCAAACAGGGGGAAGCACCCCAGGTTTGGGATGGTTTACTCAAAAAATTAGGCCTTTCTGCCAAGAGGTTTTTGAAATTGGTGAACGGAATGGGGTGGAGGCTTTTACAGCCCACTATCAAAGACTTGGTGCCCAAGGTGCTTTGGAAAACGCCCTGGCTCCCCTTTTTTCAGTGCACAATCTGGCATCACAATGGCAAAGTGCGGAGCCCGAGCTGTCTCGTACTCCCTCGAGGAAAACCGACAAGGAAGAAATGTACACCGATGGCGGAGCACAAGGACATTGTGAGCCCTTGCCCCCGCACCCCCGTCAGAAAAGGCTGTACAGTCGACCTCACTTTGGGGGGGACTTCGGAGCCCGAGGTATCTCGCATTCCCCCCCCCCCCGAGGTACACCAAGGACAGGAAGGGACACCCAGGGCGAAGCACAAACACCAAGTGAGCCCACCCAGCCCTCCCAGAAAAGAAAAAAGAGATCCTTTGGACTTCTCAAAAACATTTACCCTTCAAGAAGCCGGCAAACAAGGTCGTAATACCTCGAGGGAAAACGACAAGGGAGCAAGGGACACCGAGGGCGGAGCACAAAGACCTTGTGAGGCCATGCCTTGCTCGACGGCGGTGTTGTTTGGATTGTTCTGGTGCGTTGGGTTAGGAGGTCTTGCTTAGTGCCGCCTCGCCGGAGTTGGCTGACGATGCTGCTCCGACTGGGCGACGTGGCTTCTTGCCCTTGGGGGGTGTCCCCCCCTCTCCCCACTCTGGCCCCCACTCTCTGACGAAGGGCTTTTGAACACAAATTTTATTTTACAGGTGGGGGGGAGTCGGACTCACAAGGCCTTTGTGCTTCGGTCTCCCTTCCTCCCTTGTCGTTTCTCATCGAGGGAGTACGAGAGACCTTGGGCTCCGCGCTTTGCCCTTGTGAGGCCAGATTGTGCACTGAAATTAGGGGGGCCAGGGCATATTCCAAGGCACCTTGGGCACCAAGTCTTTGATAGTGGGCTGTAAAAGCCTCCACCCCCCTCCACTGGCCAATTTCACAAACTTCTTAGGCAGAAAGGTCCATTTTTTTTGAGTAAACCAACCCCTGCTCCTCTGGTGGAGTGGGCCCCTCCACACCTGGGGGGGTACCCCATGTCTGGCCAAAAAAGTGTTTTGTGATGTAAGCAATGGTTTCTGCACTTATGGCCCTGAAGGAGGGTTTTAGTGAAATGAGGAGGAGCCCCCCAGGTCTGACGAATAAACGTGTAGTAGCCACATAGCACATCATTAAATGAAACGGGCTTATTTGGGGACACTCGGGTTTGGACACAACCCTTTCCCACATATAGAATTTCTAACCTTTACACTTAATCTTGATGTAGGGTGCCCTACCCAACACACTGGTGGTTCGTTTGACTTGCGATAAGTCTGAGTATCGGTATAAACAGCGGATTCGTGAGCAAACAATCAGTTGGGTACGTAATGCACAAATATCAGTGGGCATGGGCGCCTTTGTCAGCCCCAGCAGGTTTGGGAGGGGGTCCCAAAATGCCCCATAGTTCTCCAGGTTTTGGTTCTAAAGCCTCTTGTAGGGGGTTAACAGAGTGTGGAATCTCAGCCCACCAAACCAAGGAATGAAAAGCATAGCACTGTAGGCATTACGGGCTTGGGGCTTGGAAAATTGGAATAATTGAATTAAACCTTCAGCCACTTGGTCTGTGGTGGCTTCAGGGGGGGCACCCCCATGTGTTCCAAATTACCCACAGAAGTGAAAAAGAACTCTGATAACGTTTTAAGCTGGGGTTTCTCTCCAGGAAATCGTTAATGGTCTCAAACTGAATTTGTTTCCTTCCAAAATTTGCCTGAGCAAGTCATGCAAACCAGGGGCCACCTGGGGGGTGGCATTTGACCCCCCCTGCATTTGGTGAACATGCCCCTCTAGGGGGTGATGTTCAGGCAGACGGTCCCTGGAAGTTTCATTTTTATTTATTGGGGCCACCACGTGGCTGAATCCAGTAGGGGGTGACCATCAAAACTTTAGTCTGGGGAAACATTCAACCTTGGAAAAAAATTTTCAATTATGGACCAGATTTGCATAAACATCCCCCATGTTTTCCAGTGGACATTGTAATGCATTTACTGCTGTGGCTTCCCAATGGGGCCACCTGGCTACAAAATTGGGCGGTTTTTTGTTGCCTGGGGAGGCAAATAAATCTGTCCAGATTTATGAGTTCTTTGAACTTCTGTCTGAGCCATTGAAAAAGTTGGGGGTCTAGAGAATAATCCCCCCTGTTCATTTCCCATCTGCTGATGGGGTCTGCTAGGCATTCTTTTGAATGTACTCAGTTGACTTGGAGGTTTACTTGGTGCTCCATGCGCGACTTGAAAAATGGTCTCAGCATTTTGTTGAAGGGGTCCTTTCCGCCCCCACCTTTTGTTAGGTAAAATTAAATTACCTGGTTGTACACAGACAAGGAAACGGTTTCTCCAGGTTTGCTCAAACTTTTCACAGTGCCGATTGCTGCACTGAGCTCCTTTACATTGATGTGCAAAATGAAGCCTTTTCTACAAAATTACTGCACAATTTCTCCTGTCTGGATGTCTAACCACCCCCAGGCGTGGGTGGTGCTGTCTGAGTGCAACAGTCTGGCTGCATTTGATTTCCTGGGAAATGGGGTGTTTTGGGTCCCAGGGGGCTGTGGACTTTGCTACCAAAAAATTTGCCAGGGCATCCGTAAAAGTCCTTAAAAAGGGCAGGGCCATTACGTTGCACCTTATTTGGCCCAAAATGGCAGCCAGTTGCCTTTTTGAGATGTAATCTTTTTTTCACAATTTTTCCCAGTTCCTTTTTTATGGCTTTGACTTTCTGGGGGGGGGGGCACCTGTAGCTGTCCTTCCGGGAAGTTCAGTTGAAAACCCAGATAGGGTTACCCTTGGGTGGGCTGGAGGGTGGCCTTTTTCACTTTGATTTTGAACCCAGAATACAGCAAATCTGTGACAATTGCTTTCAGGTGAATTTGTACAATGTTTTGGGTGGGGGCCACCAGCAAAATGTCGTCCAGGTAAATAAACATCTGGATGCCCCTTTTTCTCCGCGGTTTTCGAACGTTTTCATCACTGACATGAACGTTTGGGGCATTACATTTAGCCCAAAGCAGCCTGTTTGAAATTCCCAGGTCTGCCCCCCCACCTGATGCCTTAAAAATGGCCTTGGGCCTGGGCTAATGGAATATGAAAATAGGCGTCTTTTAGGTCTATTTTTGCTGCCCAGTGACCTTTTTCCAAAACTGGAAAAATGTGCTGGATATGATCCAGATTGAAAGGTTTTACTTGAAACTGCTGATTTTTTTCTCTGCAGTCGCTGATCATTCTCCATTTGGTTGTTTCTCCTTCTGGTTTTAAAATTAAAAACCATGGGATCAAATGCTGGGTTTCTGAATCCCAAACTCGTTTCACTGACCCAGTTTTTTCGTATTCCAGCAGAATTTTTTCTGCCTGGTTCAGGTCCAGGTTGGCTCTGGGTTTTGGGTGGGTGGAGAATTTTGAGGGATTCACCCAGGGCGGTTGAATTCCATTGATATGAATTCAATTGACATGTTGCTGGAGGGGCATTTTTTGTCCACCATTTTAGACTTTTCTGAAGTCTCTGGTACAGGGGGGTGTCTCCCCATTTTTCCTCCATAGAATGTATTTTCCAAACTAGATGATTTTCTGGGTGCTGGGTGGGGGTTGTTGGACATTGCACCCCTGGTGCCCCTGGGGATTGAGCATTCTCTAAAGGAGGCTGTGGGGGTGTGCATGCTCTGCTCACAGGCTCTCTGATCCTCCACTTTGTCATTGGCGTTGTCGATTGACATACCATAGTGGCCCCTTTTTGGGTCTCCCCTGCCATGGCCATTGACAAAGAATGTTGAGGAGGGGTCCTCCACTGCCCCTTTGTGGGCCTCCTCCTGGGGCTGCCACCGTACATTGAAACCACCTGATGGGGGAAAGCCTGTTAGCTTCTGGGGTTATTCCCCTTCTGATAATTGATGGCCCCAGTGGCCTTGAAATTGTTGATTTTGAGCATGGTGATGGTGTTGGCTCCACTCTTGAAATTTGAACAATCCCAATTGACTTCTCTTTGGTCTTGGGCGCCATCCCCATTGAAAATCTTGGGGGGCCTCTGGGGGCCAATCCTTTTCCCCTGAGGGGGTTTGTGATGAAGAAATGGTTGGGGGGGCGTTGTGGACCTGTGCTGCCCCTGCCACTGGGCATCTGGCCACCCTGGCCTTCATATTGTTGGCCACCCTGGCCTTTGTTCCATCGGCCACAATGGCCATTGCTGTTGTGGCCTCCATGGCCCAGCTTATCGTTGTGGCCGCCATGGCCCAGCTTGAACAAGGTATTGGTGTAACTGGGATATGGGCCTCCATGGCACTTGCCGTAGTGGCAATACAGCTGTCCTGGCTTTTGCGTCCTTCGGGTTGTTCTGGCCACTGTCTGCCACAGGCGCCACGGTTGCACCGCGCCGTCAAGTCGTCCAGCTGTAGCGGCAGGCAGTTCTTGTTTTTCAGCGATGCTGTACGTGTTGGTAACTGCATTTTTCATTGAAGTCTTGAATATGTCAACAAATTCTTTTTTGACATTCTCTACGAGCGTCACCTTCTGGATCATCCGACTGACTTCACTCTTTCAAAATTGCCTTGTCAAGGTTCTTGAATTTTACTTCCTGTCTTCTGGTTGTCGAAGGGAAAATTGAGAATCAGCCAACTCCGGCGAAAAAAGGCACTAAGCGGGACCTCCAAACCCAACGCACCAGAACAATCCAGACAAAACCCCCGGCGAGCAAGGAATGGCCTCACAAGGGCAAAGTGCGGAGCCCGAGGTGTCCATGACCTCAGTTGTGGACAGCTCCGGTTCCGCACAAAACCCCAGTGAGGTCCTGGTTTTCTTTCCGGCTGTTGTTTGTGCTTTTTGGTGTTGGTTGTGGTGTTTCTTGCTGCTTTTGTTTGCCGGAGTAGTCGGACCATAATCGTCCTTTTGGCACAGAGCTGCGACCATTCGTTCAAGGAGATCATGCAAATTTTGCACCTGCAAGACGAGACCGATAAAGAGGCCTTCGAAGCGGCGTGGAGCAACATTTTCTTACAAGAGTCGCTGACAACAGCCTTCTTGCGAGATGCCGACGCTGCCGCCGTGATGGCCACGATTGGTTCAGGTCAGAAGTGGACTGGAGCAGGGTGGGATACAACCCGATGTGCCCTTGCCGTACGGAAGGTCACTGGAGTGGCTATGGTGGAGTCTACCCTACAACCATATCTGGCGGCTTACCTTTACAGCTTGGCACTCACGAAGAACGTCTCGATACGGTCATTGGAGCTAAGCGACAAGGCGTCGGACGTGGCCTTAAGGCTGTATGGGAAGTGGACGACGGCGACGACGACGACGGCAGAGATGGATCGCGACGAGGAGGCAGCGCGCGCGGCGGAGGAAGCCCAGGACTTCCTCTTGCAGACGGCCGAGGAGGCACTGCCAGGGGACCTGGAGATGATATGGACACAGGTACAGTCTGGGGACTTACGGTTGGAAGTACGAAGTTTGCTGGAACAGATACCCACCTGGAAGACCCTGAAGCCCAAAGCGGAGGGAAACAACTACCG
>CAAHFI010351351.1:0-15731 GCA_900893395.1 Euglena gracilis
CTCAAAAAGGAGGGCCTTCGGTCCCTGGGAAAAATCCTACGTGGGAAGGGGAGTATCCCGAACCTACCTCTCTCCCCAGAGCCCATCGCGCCAACCCCCACCCCGCGGGTACCCCCTCACGGACCCCCGGGAGTGAAGGCTGGGCAAAAAAAAGATCGTTGGGAAACTGGTAGCAGTTGGCGGACCGGCCGCTGCAGTTTTCGTTGCCACTATTACAGCCTGCTGTTGAATATAGCCGACTATTGCGCTAATTCAGCATCAAAATAGCGCAAACCGCTCTCTAACTGTTCGGATGTTTTTCACTGCAGGCTCCCTCTCTTTACCTATGGTTTCAATTCAAGGTTGTGCCTGCTGAACCAAGTCCAAGGTCAAATTGTATCAATTTTCAAGGTAATTAAAGAAAGGCGCTGGAGCCAATAAAGGGACAAAAGTTCAAGAAAGTCAAAAAATCCCAACGGCGGAGCAGGCAAAAGACTACAAAGATTGGCTATCTGCTGGCGCAGGAGAGCAGTACAAGCCAAAAAGGTGTTGGTGCTGGGGTACCAGAAGCCTAGGAGAGGGCAACCAGGCCTTTTCCTAACCCCCCACTGCCGGAAGGGACGCCAACCGGACTCCCCCTACAACCACTCCTCAAAAAGGAGGGCCTTCGGTCCCCGGAAAAAATCCTACGTGGGAAGGGAATATCCCGAACCTACCCCTCTCCCCAGAGCCCATCGCGCCTACCCACCACCCCGCCGGTACCCCCTCACGGACCGCCGGGAGTGAAGGCTGGGCAAAAACAAGATCGTTTGGGAAACTCGTCAGGGATTTCTCCAGCAGCTTCCTTAGCTCCTTGGCGACCACCGTGGCTCCACCCTGCTGGCCCATGTATAATTTTTTCCAATCCATCTTTGGTCTTCTGGGCCTTGATTTCTTCTTGGCCTCCAACCCCATTGGAAATCAGGGGGGGCTGCTGTGGCCCCCTTTTACCCTTGAGAGAGGCTCTTGTACAAGATGAATTAGGGGGTTTGACAGACCTTTTCTGCCCCTTCCTGAGGGGATTTGCTTGTAAAACTGGCCCCTATGGCCCCTGTAGTGTTGACCTCCTTGGCCTTGATTCCGTCTCCCCATCCTTTAACCAGTTTGTGTATAGGCGACTGGGCGCCTTTGGGGGAGATGTGTGTACCAGGCAGCCATTCTGCCATGGCACTGTGTACCAGATACAAGGGCTACGGCTACAAGCTGGTTACGGCCGGGCTGTTAACAGTGGCATGGTTAAACCATAAGACAAAGAGAGAATCTCAGAGCTAGCGAAAATTAGCGAAAGTAACTGGTTCCTAATTCAAGGTTATTGGGTTTGGTGCTTTCCAATTCTCTTTTAGAATTCTGAGGGCGAAGTCCCATTTGAATACAAGTTTTATTTCTTTCTTTTACAAAGCTAGAAAGAGCAAAAGTGACTTTCATATAAGGGACTGCGGTCCCACCAATTCTTCTGCTTGTGTGCTTTGCATTCAAAAGGGGAAAAGGGAAGCAAATTTTATTGTTACTCCCCCACGGGCTTTTCGGGAGGAAAGCATAAGTAGAAAAGCCGGGGCGGACGTACACTTGGTATCAGAATAGGTTTAACGGTCGAACGACCAAAGAAAACTCAGAAAAAGGCGCCAAGCACGGGCGAGGTGTCTCAGGGGCACAAGTGGCTACGGCTGCATCACAAACCCTCTGAGCCCCCACCTTTGATTATCTTTTTGGGTTTTTTCACACAAATTTTTACAATTTTTACAATTTTTACGATTTTCACAAAATTTTCACAATTTTTCATCTGAAATGCAAAGTGCACATGCACACACTGGAAACGCACCTATTAACTATGCGTTGTTAATAGGTTCGCTTCGTGAACTGCAGAATGCAGACGAAGTTCGCTACGGCGACAGGAAAGTTTTCCTTGCAAGGGGCAGATGCCCAAGTCGCTTTAGCGACAGAAAATTTTTCCTCAAGGGGCGGATGCCCAAGCCGCTTCTGCGGTGGAAAACTTTTCCATACAAGGGGCGGACCCCAACCCGCTTCGACGGTACCCCCCCCCCACAACTGGGTTTTCGAACCCAAACCGCATTAGCGGTGCCCCCCCCCCCTACAACAAGCCGCTTCGGCGGTACCCCCCCCCAAGGGTCTTCGGACCCAAGCCGCTTCGGCGGTACCCCCCCCCTCCAAGGGTCTTCGGACCCAAGCCGCTTCGGCGGTACCCCCCCTCCAAGGGTCTTCGGACCCAAGCCGCTTCGGCGGTACCCCCCTCCAAGGGTCTTCGGACCCGAGCCGCTTCGGCGGTGCCCCCCCTACAAGGGTCTACGGACCCAACCCGCATTCGCGGACCCACCGTTAAAACAGCCGCATTTGCGTACAACATAACCCTACAATGGGTCTATGGACCCCTCCGCTTCTGCGGAGTCTGACTCACAAGTGGGCAGAATGCCCGAACGGGACTGGCAATTAGTGCCTTTTGGCACCCAATTGCCTACAGAGCCCCCCCCCCCTTACGAGGACGGGTTGGAAACACCTTGTTTTTTCCAACCCCCCCCCGGCCCTACCACCGATAAGCCCCATTCGGGACTTGCCCCCCCCTCCACAATTGGGAGAAATCCCAGAACTACCCTGGTCCGCTGAAATGCGGTTGGTGGTCCCGGACACTGCCGGTGTCATTGTTCCCATGAACAATGACCCGAGGAAGACCGGGATTCGTTCTCCAGTAATACCTGCTGAACCAAGTCCAAGGTCAAATTATATCAATTTTCAAGGGAATTCAAAGAAAGGCGCTGGAGCCAAGAAAGGGACAAAAGTTCAAGAAAGTCAAAAAATACCAAGGCGGAGCAAGCAAAAGACTACAAAAGATTGGCTATCTGCTGGCGCAGGAGAGCAGTACAAGCCAAAAAGGTGTTGGTGCTGGGGTACCAGAAGCCTAGGAGAGGGCAACCAGGCCTTTTCCTAACTCCCCCCCCCCACTGCCAGAAGGTACGCCAAGCTGGACTCCCCCCTACAACCACTCCTCAAAAAGGAGGGCCTTCGGTCCCTGGGAAAAAAATCCTACGTGGGAAGGGGAGTATCCCGAACCTACCTCTCTCCCAGAGCCCATCGCGCCAACCCCACCCGCGGGTACCCCCTCACGGACCCCGGAGTGAAGGCTGGGCAAAAAGAAAGATCGTTTGGGAAACTGGTAGCAGTTGGCGGACCGGCCGCTGCAGTTTTCGTTGCCACTATTACAGCCTGCTGTTGAATATAGCCGACTATTTGCGCTAATTCAGCATCAAAATAGCGCAAACCGCTCTCTAACTGTTCGGATGTTTTTCACTGCAGGCTCCCTCTCTTTACCTATGGTTTCAATTCAAGTTGTGCCTGCTGAACCAAGTCCAAGGTCAAATTGTATCAATTTTCAAGGTAATTAAAAGAAAGGCGCTGGAGCCAATAAAGGGACAAAAGTTCAAGAAAGTCAAAAAATCCCAACGGCGGAGCAGGCAAAAGACTACAAAAGATTGGCTATCTGCTGGCGCAGGAGAGCAGTACAAGCCAAAAAGGTGTTGGTGCTGGGGTACCAGAAGCCTAAGGAGAGGGCAACCAGGCCTTTTCCTAACCCCCCCACTGCGGAAGGGACGCCAACCGGACTCCCCCTACAACCACTCCTCAAAAAGGAGGGCCTTCGGTCCCCGGGAAAAAATCCTACGTGGGAAGGGGAATATCCCGAACCTACCCCTCTCCCAGAGCCCATCGCGCCTACCCACCACCCCGCCGGTACCCCCTCACGGACCGCCGGGAGTGAAGGCTGGGCAAAAACAAGATCGTTTGGGAAACTCGTCAGGGGATTTCTCCAGCAGCTTCCTTAGCTCCTTGGCGACCACCGTGGCTCCACCCTGCTGGCCCATGTATAATTTTTTTCCTAATCCATCTTTTGGTCTTCTGGGCCTTGATTTCTTCTTGGCCTCCAACCCCATTGGAAATCAGGGGGGGCTGCTGTGGCCCCCTTTTACCCTTGAGAGAGGCTCTTGTACAAGATGAATTAGGGGGTTTGACAGACCTTTTCTGCCCTTCCTGAGGGGATTTGCTTGTAAAACTGGCCCCTATGGCCCCTGTAGTGTTGACCTCCTTGGCCTTGATTCCGTCTCCCCATCCTTTAACCAGTTTGTGTATAGGCGACTGGGCGCCTTTGGGGGAGATGTGTGTACCAGGCAGCATTCTGCCATGGCACTGTGTTACCAGATACAAGGGGCTACGGCCTACAAGCTGGTTACGGCCGGGCTGTTAACAGTGGCATGGTTAAACCATAAGACAAAGAGAGAATCTCAGAGCTAGCGAAAAATTAGCGAAAGTAACTGGTTCCTAATTCAAGGTTATTGGGTTTGGTGCTTTCCAATTCTCTTTAGAATTCTGAGGGCGAAGTCCCATTTGAATACAAGTTTTATTTCTTTCTTTTACAAAGCTAGAAAGAGCAAAAGTGACTTTCATATAAGGGACTGCGGTCCCACCAATTCTTCTGCTTGTGTGCTTTGCATTCAAAAGGGGAAAAGGGAAGCAAATTTTATTGTTACTCCCCCACGGGCTTTTCGGGAGGAAAGCATAAGTAGAAAAGCCGGGGCGGGACGTACACTTGGTATCAGAATAGGTTTAACGGTCGAACGACCAAAGAAAACTCAGAAAAAGGCGCCCAAGCACGGGCGAGGTGTCTCAGGGGCACAAGTGGCTACGGCTGCATCACAAACCCTCTGAGCCCCCACCTTTGATTATCTTTTTGGGTTTTTTCACACAAATTTTTACAATTTTTACAATTTTTACGATTTTCACAAAATTTTTCACAATTTTTCATCTGAAATGCAAAGTGCACATGCACACTGGAAACGCACCTATTAACTATGCGTTGTTAATAGGTTCGCTTCGTGAACTGCAGAATGCAGACGAGTTCGCTACGGCGACAGGAAAGTTTTCCTTGCAAGGGGCAGATGCCCAAGTCGCTTTAGCGACAGAAAATTTTTATCCTCAAGGGGCGGATGCCCAAGCCGCTTCTGCGGTGGAAAACTTTTCCATACAAGGGGCGGACCCCAACCCGCTTCGACGGTACCCCCCCCCCCACAACTGGGTTTTCGAACCAAACCGCATTAGCGGTGCCCCCCCCCCCTACAACAAGCCGCTTCGGCGGTACCCCCCCCCCTCCAAGGGTCTTCGGACCCAAGCCGCTTCGGCGGTACCCCCCCCCTCCAAAGGGTCTTCGGACCCAAGCCGCTTCGGCGGTACCCCCCCTCCAAGGGTCTTCGGACCCAAGCCGCTTCGGCGGTACCCCCCTCCAAGGGTCTTCGGACCGAGCCGCTTCGGCGGTGCCCCCCCTACAAGGGTCTACGGACCCAACCCGCATTCGCGGACCCACCGTTAAACAGCCGCATTTGCGGTACAACATAACCCTACAATGGGTCTATGGACCCCCTCCGCTTCTGCGGAGTCTGACTCACAAGTGGGCAGAATGCCCGAACGGGACTGGCAATTAGTGCCTTTTGGCACCCAATTGCTACAGAGCCCCCCCCCCCTTACGAGGACGGGTTGAAACACCTTGTTTTTTCCAACCCCCCCCGCCCTACCACCGATAAGCCCCATTCGGGACTTGCCCCCCCTCCACAATGGGAGAAATCCAGAACTACCCTGGTCGCTGAAATGCGGTTGGTGGTCCCGGACACTGCCGGTGTCATTGTTCCCATGGACAATGACCCCGAAGAAGACCGGGATTCGTTCTCCAGTAATACCGTTGAGCGCGTAGTCGCAAATATACCGGAGAACCACCCACTACAACAGCAATTTCAACACACCGAAGCATGTGTCCAAAATTGCACTAAAACACTGAACCAAGTCCTACAATTTGACGAAGACAGTCACAAGGCCGTTTTCGGCAAGCTGGACTTCCTTTGGCAATATATCCAAGAATTTGGACAATTTTGCCAAAAGAATTTTAACTCCACTACAATGGACCTTCAGAACCTCCACCAAGGTTTTTACGCATTTTTGCGCAACACCTTGGTACACAACTTCCAACAGGTACAAGAGACCCTCCAAACCGCGGAATCGCGGAATAACGCAAAATTTTCACATTTACAACAAAATTTACAACAATTGTTCACACAACTGGAAAACTTTTCTTATACAATGCAAGAAATGCAGTCCCGCCTACAACAACGGGATAAAGCGCCTACGGGTGCGGAACTTGGCTCATATGTCTCATATGAGCACTTCTCAACCCTCTCCAATGTTGTACAACAATCCCAGGAACGCATTTTGCGATTGGGTGATGAAAACGCAAGTTTTCATCAAAATTTTGTACAAATACGCGAAAACTATGTACAAAGAGCTTTTTGCTCAACAACTGGAAGAGCGGTTTGCTCGTTTCGAACAAAACTTCCTGCAAATGCGGTGAAGTTCCCCAATTTGGCAACATTGCACACTCAAGTGGCGGAAATCGCGCATCGGCAAGATTTCCTCCATGAAACGTGGCAAAACGACATACAAAATCTTGAAACTGCGTCCAATGCGCTACAACAAACCGCTACGGCAGAACTCCAATCCCGCGATGCGGTGATTCTTAGCTTACAAACCGCGAATGCGGAACTCCAAGACCGAGAAACGGTCATAACTACCATCCAAACCGCGAATGCGGAACCTCCAAATTGCGTTTGCAGACCTGAAAACCGCTTTTGCGGATGTTTCGGGACTACAAACTGCAATTTGGGGACTTACAACGCCGCTTTGCGGAAACTTCCACCAAAATCCCAGTATGGAGCATTTGTGTACCGGCACGTCCCAGCTCTGTAGGATATCTGCAGAGTGGGTTCTGTGACGGTCGCACCACTGTGGAAACCCACAGCTGGTAAGATCGTGGCAGACCCTTCTGGGATCTGCCCCTGGACACGTCAGCACTTTTCTCTCCTTCCCCCACAGGTGGTATTCTTTACTCTCACAATCTCCAAGTTTCACCATTGGTTTTGTCAGAGGGAAAAACCCTCGGAACAATCGAACTTTGATCTCAGAAGAAACTTCTGAATCTTTGCTTTGTGCTTTGCTTCTTGGGGAATTGGGAAGAAAAGGGGAAAACCACTTTTCGTTACTCCAAAGACTTTTCCCTACCATAAGTAGGCTGCGCACCAAGGCGAAAGCGAAAGGCTTTTACAGAAAGTTCCAAAAAGGGGAAAAGGGAAAGCTTTGGACGTACACTTGGTAGCAGATTTAGGCAACGATCCTACACAGACGTTCCACACAGAGAAACTCTGTGGTTGACTGGTGGTGAGGATCGTACTGAGCCGTGAAACACGGTGAAAGTACTGTTCCTGGCCCCTAGCCAACCTTTAAGCAAGGATACAGGTCTCAGAAGGCTCTGTTCGGTAATCGCCGATACAACCTTTCTGGTCCCTGTTTCTCTGCTTATTTGTGTGAATTTTTGGGTTTTTGCCTTTTTACCCATCTCAAAAGATGCAGAGCACAAGCCCCAACCCCAAATTTGATTATGACTTGTTGATGAGTTCATTGAGCAATTGTGATGAAGATTGCGGGGATTGGAACGGTTTGAATGAAACAAGTTCCAATTCCCGACCCCCAAGCAAGAAGAAGGCAATTTGACTCATTTGTCATTGTCAAAAGGCGAAACGCCTTTATTGTTGCATGGGGTAATGAACCCTCTTCATCATCATTGTCATTGATTGTGCGGGATGTAGGTGGCAAAATGCCTTCCTCCATCCCGATTCACCCATCATTGATGCGGCGAGGGGATGAACCCCTTGCACCTCACACTTGGTTACTCATGTTACCCATGAACAAAGTGAGGGGTATTTGCCCTTTGCTCTGTTCACACCCAAAAGATCCCCGGTGGAAGCACCGGTGGGCCTTTTGGAGTGCAACTCGGTGGAAACACCGTGTTTTTTCCAACCCCCCCAATTACCACCCCCCACACCATTTCGCGCATTGCCGGGATTACCCGCGGAAGCTGCGGTTTTCCCTGCATTGCCATGGAACCCAGATATGCGTCTGGTGGTACCGGAAATCTCTGGTGCCGTTTCCATTGTGGAGGACTATGAGGAAGATTTGAGGGATAACCTCACCCCCGGTGATGTTTACCGAATTCTCGGTCAACTCCCAGCGGATCACCCGCTTAGCAAGCAAATTTTGCATGTCCACCAATGCGTTGCGGAATGCGCAACCATGCTCAACAAAGTTTTGCAGTTTGATGAGGACAATCAAAGGGTTGTCAACACCAAACTGGAATGTTGCTGGAATTATTTGCAGGAAATCGGCAAATATTGCCAACACAATTTTGAAAATGCGGGGAAAGACCTTCAGCATTTTCGAGAAAGTGTTGACAGTATTTTGCGCATCCAACTTCCACAAAATTTCCAACAAATCAGCGAAATGCTGCATGAAGCGGAAACGCGGAATGATTCCAAGTTTCTGCATGTGCAAGATGGTATGAGCCATCTTTTTGCCAAAGTGGAATCCTGTTCAACCATGCTACTGCAATTGCAGCAGCAGTTACAAGCGCAAAATGCCACCCCAAAATGCCGGAAATCGGTAACTTTGTCGCGGTTGAGCATTTTGCCGCACTTACCACTTCTTTCCAAGAAGCCCAACAACGGATTTTGCATCTTGGCTCGGAAATCGAGCACTTGAAGCAATTTCAGCGAAAGTGCAAGAAAATTTTGTTCCCCGTACACAAATCCAGCTTTTGGAGGAACGAATTTCACACTTGGAGCAAAAATCCTGCCATTGTGCCGCAAATCAGGATGGATTAACCACCTTGAACGCGAAAATCGCGGATTGCGCACAACGGTTGGATTTCGCAACAACAAATGCAAACGGACATTGGCGGTATTAATGCCACCGTTGTCGGTTTGCAGGAGCATGTTTCCGCACTTTCCAAGCGAATTCCCGACAGTGGTATTCAAGCCGCTATTGGGGAATTACAAACCCGTTGCACCTTGTTGTCCACCACAGTGCGGAAATCCGCTCACTACCCCCATTTCGCGTGCTCGGATATCCGAGTCACCGGAATTTCGCTCATTTTATGCTTGGTGACAACAAGGAAACCTTGCAAGCATTTTGCTCCAAATTGAAGGAATGCCCGATCCATGCAAGATGAGGTTTCGGTTGGATGGACGAATTTCTGCGTTGTTGGAAAAGCCAACCGCGGAAAATTCGCGCACCACCGTGGAAACCCCCACCATCACTCCACCAATTGCAAACCGTCTCAAATGCGTAAAAGCGCTTGCGGGTCAACTCCGGAATGTGGAGGAGTCCCAAGGAAACTTGCCCAAGAATTACACTTGGTTTCTGAAAAGTTGCCACACTTGGAAGATTTTTCCCGTTACCGCAAACGCGTTAGGCATTTGGAGACTGAGGTTGACCGTATTTGCGGCCAACTCCAGTTGGTGGAACATTTGGAAGAAACGGTGCATGACTTGTCCGCGAGTTTGGATAAAATGTCCACTCCGGTACCGGTTGTGCCACCACCACCGCGGTAAGCGCTGCGGTTGGTATTCCAAATGTCCCGGAATCGCGTTCTCAAATTACCATTTCTGGAGTAGGAATCCCTACATCCACCGCGAATTTGGTACAACCACCCGCGAAAACGCGAATTGTACCACCTTTGCATTTGCCAACACCACAAACCACTTTGCACGACATTTCCGATGAGGAAATTGACCCCCACTCGAAAATTCGAGTCTCCACCAAGAAATTCAACATTCCAACCTTGTACGAGGAATGAGCCAACACCCCACACCTGGTATTGGTCATGTGTCGCATTCGCGATCATACCAACAACCACGGGTTCTGGAACCAGACCACCCATCGGGTTTTCGGCGGGAAACCCGCCCCACCGAGAGATTTCACCACATTTTTCGCAATTCCCGCAGGAAAATCCTGCCAACCTTACACTTGGTGCGGGAAATCCTGCACGGGTTACACATGGAGCGGAAAATCCGCGAAACGCGTTTGGTGTTAAGAATTACCCTGACCCAAACCCCTGGAATACCACCGAGGGTCAGCGGGTTACTCAGAGAGACTTCAAGGGCACCATCGCAATCGCGAACAAGGTGAAGCCCAATGGGACGGGGATCCAACCACATGGAGACAATTTTTTCGGGACTGGGAGTACTATTGGGCACTAAAGGGACCCACCCAAGACCCGAATCCCGAGGTAGTCAAGATGGAATTCATCGATTGCCTACCGAGGGAGGAGCGAGAACGCGCACGCAATTTGGTGATACGTAATGGCGTATCATTCGATGACCTGGTTGAGCAATACGCTTCAACCAACTCAAGTTTGGTCACCAGGATTACCCTGGAGAAGAAGTGGCGACAATCGCGCCATCGGATCGCAAATGGAAATCCATTGACCTTTGGTATGCCAAATGGTTAGCACTTGCTTCCGAAGTTGATGAACTTAGCGAGAAGCAAATGCGCGAACAATTCGATGCGGTTTTGTTGCATTTCACACCATCCCTCGTGAAGGATATCCATCGCGAGGAGTTGGCAGGGCATGAGATGACTCTTGCCCAACGTTGGAATTATGTGTCAAAGCAACTCAAGCTCACACAAGTTTTGGGACAAATACAGTCCGCTTTCCAAACGCATCCCACCGCGGGAATCCCTGCGGGTGCGGTTAATGCGTTGCAAAAATCACCCATGTCACCAAGATCACCCACCACGGGACCGAAAACGCGGAATCAGCGTTCTTCGGACCAAGGCACGGATAAACTGTGCTTTTTGTGCAACAAATCTGGTCACATGTCTCGGGAATGCCCGAATCCCGATGCGCGAAAGCGTATTGGAAGCCCAAGGGGCTCGACCTCCTCACGGGGATCGGGTTCCTCGGCGTTTTCACGTCAATCGGGAGTTTCACGTTCTTCGGAGAACCGCTTTAGCGGTAGTAGGCCCAAGTCACCATCGCGTGATGGTCGGGAAACCCGTCCTTCTCGCGGTCGGTCACCTGGCCCCCTACCCGAAAACGGGATTTCAATCGCGATTCTTCACGATCTCGTTCGCGAAGTGGATCATCCTCTTCGCGAGTCACGGGGAAACCCCGGTACACCGGTCATGGTCGACGGGAAACCCGTTCACCACGACGGTTTGACGGTCGAACGGAATACCGTTCCCCCCGTTATGCGGAATCCCGCCACAAATCCCGTTGTTCACTTTGCGGTTCCAAAGATCACCACGCATCCAAATGTCCCAGATCTCGTTCCCCCCGGCCCGGCTACGGAAATCGCGGTAAGCGCCGCGATGACCGTGGTTACTCCTCCAACCGGCAAAAGGTCGGTTTCAAGATATCTTGTTTGGAGGAGGACACCCCGGCTTCGGGCAGGGAGGGGGATGAGACCTCGGACGGGGAATTTAATGAGGCCCGAATGGCGGTGCGCTCATTGAATTCCATCTATTCCACCAAAAAGTCCGTTGCCGGCTATGCGGCCGGTTCGGACTTGGAGTAGGGGAGCCCGAGGTCCGAGGGCACGGACCTCTGGGCTGATGAACAGATGGAGGTAAGACCTGATCAACCTTACCCCCCCTGCCCATCCGCCTTCACGGTCAGTACCCGGAATTATTTCGGGTCCCCTACCCCCCACTCCACATTTCCGCTCGGAATGCTGAGCAAAGTAGGAAAGGGTTCATGGGAGAGCTGGCATGCAAACGTATTTCCGCCAGACCCTTCACTTTGCGTACCACCAATGGAATTACTCGTCCAAGCGGAAATCCGCATTCAAAATTTCTCCACCAAAGTTAAAATTCTCATTGACACTGGTTGTCGCATTGCACTGCTCTTTCGGTTGGGGTTGATACCGACCCCGCTCTTGGTAAGCGCCAAGAAACCGATCAAAATTACAACCGCGGATAACACCCCCATGTGTGGTGGTGATTTGGGATGTGTGCTCGAGATACTCTTGCCCATCATTCCGAAGCATCACTCACAACCCCCACAATTACAACATTTCACCAATATTTGGGGTTACGAGTCCGGAATTCACGGGTCTGACGTAATTTTGGGATACCCATTTTTACGCCAGTACCGATTGGTTGTGGATTGCCACTCCCACGGTTTGCGCACAGCACCCACCACTTCATTGACACCCAAACCACCATCACCGTTGTCATCCACTATGATGACCACCTTTCCCACACCGTTACCCACAATGGCAACACCGTTATCCACCACACCAACAACCGTTTTCCACACCCGGGGTACGGAGAAAGCCTCCCCCCTGCCCAATGACACACCAACATGCGTTCCACATGAGGCAGGGCAAGCGAGTAGCGGTACCCCCGCCGTTCACTGGGTTACAAGACGAAAGCCCAAAGGCCTGCAGTATACGGTGTCGAGTAGTCGCCCAGCTACACCACCACTCCGTTTCCCACCAGTTGTGCCGAATCCAGGCACACCTGTACAAGACTCACCGGCTAATGCCATCGACACCCACTTACACGCACACCCGTCACACCATCACACTTCCTTCCAATGTGTGCACTGCAGGAGAATTTCCACCCAATCGGATTTCGATTGTGGATGTTTAGTTCAAAATCCGACACTAATCGCAATTCCGAAACGGAATCCACACCCATGATACACTTGGTTGTAGCCCGCAATGCGCGGAGATACACCGAGTACTCCAACAACGCGGATTAGCCTCGTTGTTCGGAAACGCGAAAAGCGATTCCTAATTACAATCGCGATCACACTTGGTACGGATTTGATGCGGAATGGGGAAACCCCCAACCTGTCCAAACTCCCTTGGGATTACCCTTGAGGTAGTGGAAGACAACCCGCATGTTTGTGGATCCATTCATTGTGTTTCTACCCTTCAACCCGAAATCGGGTGCATGAATACGCGAAACGCGTATGGAATGCTTTCAATTTTGGTCAATATCGCATTTTGGAACGATGGTTTTCCAAAATCGCGACATTGGCTGATTCTTTTGATTTGGCATTGGAAATCGATGCCTTTTCATCCAATGCACATGCCCGTTTGCCACGTCACACAACGCATTTGATAAATTTTGGGGTGATACGGTGTTATGGATGCACCCTCCCCCAAAACTTATCGAATGTGCGGTTGAGAAAATTCTGCGGGATGAAGCCCGTGGAGTTATTCTCATACCCATCATTCCGGAAGCGGAATGGTTCACCCAACTATCGTATGTATGTTTTCATTGGTGGGATTTACCCACTAATGTACCGATTTTTGAGGATTTTTGTGGTAAAATATTACCACCCTTGCAAGAAATCATTTTTCGCGTTGTTTCTTCGATGCATTCGGAATGTCCGAATTCGCGGTGCCGAGGAAGCTCGGTAGCCCCAGGGATACCCTGGCGGTTTCCGCAGTCATCGAGAGTGCAGGTCAGCATCCTAAGTCAGCCGAATTCTGTTCGCGGATTACCCGCGAATTTCACGGTGTGCTGGAAAATCCAGTATACGCGTGCGACATCGACCCCGCGATACGCGGTCCGTTCGGTGTTTGTAAGATCGAGCTTAAGGATGGAGCCAAAGCCAATGCACCGGAAATTTTTTCGTTGTTCGGGAGAACGCGAACAAGCTCTCAATGAAATGATTGAGAAGCTTATTCAGCGCAAGTGGATTGTACCCTCGAAAAGCGAGTGGACATCCCAGGCATTTGTTGTTCCTAAACCCCCAGACCCCTCAGGTCAGAAGAAATGGAGACTGGTGCTGGATTACCGGTACCTGAACTCCCAAACAAGGGATGATCCCTTCCCGCTCCCCCTGATCGAGGATTTGATCACCAAACAATCGGAAAACCGGTTGTGGTCAATTTTCGATCTGGAGGACGGTTTTCACCAAATGCACTTACACCCTGACTCCCAACCATACACGGCATTCGTGACATCCAAGGGTGTGTACCAATGGACGGTACTCCCCATGGGTGTTAAGAATGGCCCAGCCATGTTTCAGCGCATGATACAATGGGTTCTACGCGATTTACCGTTTGCCATTGTGTACATTGATGATGTGCTGGTGGGAACACCACCACCATCCGCAAAATCGAGCGAGGATATCCTCGTCACACACTTCCACCATGTTTGCGCGGTATTAACCGCTTTTCAAAAACATGTGCTTTTCGCGAAAGGCGCGAAAATGCATTTGTTTCGGATTCTCATAAAATTTTGCGGTCACATCCTCAGCAATGGACAGCGGAAAGCCGCTCCGAGTAAACTCGAAGCCATTAAGAAATGGACCCCTGAGGTAATCAAAACGATTACTCACCTCAAAGGATTTTTGGGATTAGCCCAATACTACGCGATTATATGAAGGACTTCGCGAAAATCGCGGTGCCCCTCACCAAACAGCTCAAAAACCGGGCTGTTGACAACACCAAAGTCATTTGGGATGACCAAATGCGCGAGGCCCTTGAGAAAATCAAGGTTTTGCTTTTGGAGAATGTTGTCCTCGAAATCGCGGACCCGTACAAACCATACGTGTTGGAAGTCGACAGCAGCGATTACGCTGTTGGCGGAGTTCTTAGCCAGCATAATGCGGCGAATGAGCTCCGACCTGTGGCTTTCTTCAGCAGAAAGTTACAGGGCGACGATGGAAAAGGTCAAGTCAAATGGAGTATACGCGAGAAGGAAACCTACGCAATCGTGCTTATACTCCAGAAATTCCGAAGCTGGGTAGCCAGCAGCCTCGTCCAGATCCTCGTCAAGACCGACCATGAGAGTCTCCAACACTGGTACACCGAGGATTTGAACAAGGCCATGTCATCGGTCGGAAGGCGATGCAGATGGCATGAGTTCTTGAGTCAATTCAACCTTGTGGTTATTTATACCCCTGGTCACACACAAAAAGTAGCGGATCCGCTCAGTCGGGCCCCTTGGTATTACCCTGGGAACCCGGATGAGGGAGACGCGACTTTTCATGGAAGTCAGGAAGCTGACGACTACGCACGTCGAAACGACGCTGCGGATAATCTTTTGGATTCTTTTTCCCGTTTCACAACTATTCCTGGTCGCACCAGTGCGAGGAAGGCGCCGACGTGGAAGCACGTCCGGACCCCGGCGTATTACGCGCACGGAGTCCCCTTCCCACTGTTCTTTCGCGAATGGGATTATAGTCGTGATCCGGTGTATGACACCATTGTCACCAGACTTCGTAATGGCGAAGTGCTGGACAATTACACTCTTTCACCTTTACGGTTGGTTTTTCGCAATGAATCGGGTTACAAATATTGTATCCCCAGGACCTGGTTGATGATGTGATTTTGTGATCACAACCATGGTCACCCTGGGGCCCCCAAACTTCTTTCGTTGGTGGGCCGCAGGTATTGCACAACCCTGAGCGAGAAAGAGCTTTACTCACGCTGTTTGCGAATAGCGCAACGGTGTCAAATTTGTCAAGCGGTAAAACCCCGCAGAGGTACCCCCCCTGGTACGATGGACTTTTTCCCCGTACCCCTGACATTTTTACATCCCTCTGCATGGATTTTCTGGAATTGAACCGTGCAAAGGAACGACGACAAAATTTACGATTACGTTTTGTTGTCGTCTGCAGGCTGAGTGGGTACATTGTAGCCATTCCATGCCAGAAGTCAGGGTTGACTGCCCAAAGTTTGGCAACTATATTTTTGGAGAAATGCATTTGCTTAATGGGTTTACCGAATGAAATCGTGAGTGATCAAGACCATTTGATTTCTTCAAGGTTTTTCACCACTTTGTGCGGTTTACTCGGAATCGAGCAACAT